>OENT01000697.1:1588-84170 GCA_900239685.1 Rotaria macrura
TCCATCCCATACTTTTCTGCCTTTAATTTATTCTACACTCTTTCAGAACACCATCCATGCAAATACACAATACACGAAATATAGAAATACAATATTCATACGAATATACACGGCCTCATGATCACTGAACTACTAAGGGTAGAAATTCTTTCACGTCCAAATACAATATACATGTTTCCATTTCTGCAGTCAAACTTCGAAATATGATCAAACAATAGCACTACATGACAATTAATTCCATAGTTAATACAAGTGAAATAGCTACAGATGAATCCTTCACAATTGTATCATTGACGGGAATTTTCTATATTCCATCCCATACTTTTCTGCCTTTAATTTATTCTACGCTCTTTCAGAACACCATCCATGCAAATACACAATACACGAAATATAGAAATACAATATTCATACGAATATACAAAACATCATGATCATGGAACTAGTAAGGGTAGAAATTCTTACACGTCCAAATACAAAATACATGTTTTCGTTTCTGCAGTCAAATTTCAAAATTACATCAAACGCTAGCACTACATGAGATTAAATTCGATAGGTAATGCAAGTGAAATGGTTGTTGATGATTTGTTGAAAGTTTTGTCTTTGACGGGAATTTTGGATATTTTATTCGATCATTTTGTACCTTTAACTTGTTCTACCATCTTTTAGAACACAATACATGCGAATACACAATACACAAAACATAGAGATACAGAACTCATACGAATATACCAAATACCATAATCATTGAACTACTATGGCTAGCAATTTTTACCTTTCGAAATACATGACTCATGTTTTCATTTCTACTGTCAAAATTTCAAAAATAAATCAAAAGATAGCACTACATGGGATTAAATTCGATTATTAATACAAGTGAAATAGTTGTAGGTGAGTTGCTGAAAATTCTATTGTTGACTATAATTTCAGATCTTTCTTTGGATCATTTTCTCCCTTTCACTATGGATTCACACTTGAAATATCAGATGTTTCGATTACCACTTGTAAGGGATAAAAGAAAATATCGAGTATCCAGAAAAAGGAATATTTCTATTATAGTATCTATTGCTTATTAACATCATCATGAATAATCAAATAATTTAAACGCTTGTATATGATGCCCCCTGATTAAGTATAATGCGAAATGAAAATCAAGAAATATGTATGGGTTATGAATACAATAATACGAAAACTCCATAGAAATTTGTATACTGAACACAGACATTCATTTATCGAATACTTTATTGAATCTAATAAACTATCATCACGAAATCGATTAGATTTGGAGCATTAAGTTTTGCTTTTTACACAACCATCGACATTCTACCTCAAAAAATGTTATTCTGTTTTTATATACTGATACAACTCATGAGGAGTCTTCGAACTCAGATTCCTGTGATAGATCAATATTCAATGAGGAGTTACAAATTTTCAACTCTCTTCATAATCAAAAGCGAATATCTAAATCTCAAAAGTGTTCAGTAACCTTTAATTTTTCTTTAAATAGGGATGCAACAAGTCCTTATTTTTTGTACAAAGATGTACAAAAAATAAGGATTTGTTCCATCCCTATCTATAAAAGTAAGTTGTGATTCTCATAAAAGAACTGATTGGCAAAAAATAAATGGAAACAAAACATTTCTTATAAAGAAGAGAGAAAAATTCTGAAAAATTCTAAAGTGTTAGTATTCACTTTTCGACGATGAACAAGAATCTGGTTCCATCATCGAACATGATATGATGTTGAAATTTTGTACGAATATTAGTGACAGCTAGTGATGTACGTAAAAAATTTCAGCATCTTATCTCTTTTTTTACAGGAGTTATGATGATTTCAATGAGCGCATAAATCGTATTTTGTCTTCTCGCATTTGCAACGAAATTCATTCAAAATTCATTTAAAAACTATTCATTTTCTTTTATTTTCCACACAACACTTGGGACTGAGGCTCCTCGTGGCCCTTTTTTCCAATATCTCCCTGCTTCTATTTTTAGGCATACATTCAATTCAAAGGTTTCTAAAAATGTGAAAAAAAACAACATGTTATTAGAAGTAAAGCATTTTTTTCCATCACCTAGAATCTTTTTGAACAATAACAGTCACGAGAAGCACTAGCTGGAGGTGTCAGCTTTCAAAAAAAAACTAAAACATCTGAGGTTATGCTTTGATTATATAGAAAATTGTTCCAAATGCTTTGTGAAACTGCTGTTTTGAGGCAATTTTTAAGCAACGATAAAACATAGCATGATATAAACTCAGGCAATAATGCATTATTTCAAACTACTCGGCAAAGTCAATCAAATAACTAAACCAATAATGCTCTGGATAATGTTGGATATTATCGAGCCATCTATATCTCCATTCTTCTGATGATTGCCTTATGTCATCAATGTACAATAAAATTGGCGATACTCTTTCATTTCGTTGAGTGAAGTTTGACTACCAGAACTTTATTTACGACCGAGTGGAATAACATGTTTTAGTGAAAAATATTTGCCATTACAATAGAATGATCTGGACTACCCCCTCAGCTCTTTTTAACTATTGTTACCTGTCGTTCCCTCAGGGCGTTATTGGGATGGAAAATATTTTCACTAAAATATATGTTATTCGACTCAGTTTTTTATGTCGATTCCGAATATCACACGCATTTAGCTGGTAAAAAAATTCTGATAGTCAAACTTGTCAAATACAACAAGAATTCATACCATATTTCTACAGATGGCGAAAAAATCGATCTTTTTTCTGAATTTGTCTCAAAATGAAAATTCTGCTCACCTCACTATGCGCAGAAGTTCATGGAGTATCTTTCTGTAATAACAATTTTCTAATTATAATTGCCTAAAATTTCGAAATCCCAGATGAGATCTTAAAAAAATACAGTTCAGTGTAGTGAAAATGCACTGTAATGGGAAAATCGTCGTTTCTCCGTCAATAATCATCGAATCATCGAAAAAATGTCAGGGTGTATACAACTTGGTTTGCTCTATCGAACTACGATAATATCACTTAGAAAGCTTTGTTTTAAACAAATTTTCATAATCTGATACTCATAGGTAATCTACGGGCATAAGCAATTTGTGAAAGCCACTACTTCGGCAACATAGGTCCTTGTGTAGGGCCAGATCAAATTTTTTTATCGAAAATCCACTTTTTCAGAAAAAAACTCTGAAAGCTGTATTGATCCTAAACGTGCACACTTCAAGGAACTCGAAAATGTATTTATCTCGTTTTGTAGCGTGCTGAAGAAAATTTCGAATTTTGAAGGGGCGTGGGAGACTTAAACTATGATGAATTTCAATTTGGTTGTACCTTTCAATATGTTATGTCTTATCTAAAAGCAATGTAAAGCAAGATCACCTATATAGTCCTGTGTTTTTATTCCAAAGTGGACACAAATAAAAATCGATTGACCGTGCTAAAATTCTATCACGAAATAAACTGGAGGATATTTTAATTCTAATTTGAGTATTTTCAGAAGTGGATGTCAATGAAAGGCTTCAAAGAGGCAGATGAGTCGATTAATGGAAGGTGTGGTTGTGAACATAGATGAGATCTACTTTCAAATGAAAAGAGGAGATACCGTACAAACTTTTCTATTTGGGCATCAGCTTCTAAGCCTAGCATGGTTCTTCTACTGAGTAGAAGATAGGAATTTTCCTACGAATACTGTTTGGAGATTAACGAATATCAAAATAGAGTACAAAGAGAATTTCTCACTAGTCTATCCAATGAAGAGCTTTTTCGAGTTTCGTAGCAGGTCCCGAATTTTAAAAGATTTGGTAATATAGATTATTTCGTTTCGTCTGTATACCTGCACCAAACGTAGACACAGTTCTAGAAGAGAATAGGTCTTTTATTTTGCTTTGCTGATATTCACATCTACATCAACTCATTTTCATTACATCGAATTCACGAAAGCTTCCCTCCAAGTTTGAATCCAAAGAAAAGTCATGTGAAAACTCTTTTCAAATCATATGATTTGATTCACATCATCTTTCTCAAACGTGTTGCTCGATGTCGTAAAGGACTAAGCAGATGTAATGTTGATCATGCAAACTTCCGAGTTGACACGACAAAGTAATAAATATCATTCTTGAAAACGATTATTCATCGTGAGATTCATCAATATCTTGTGAAAGACACATGAAGTCAACATGAATGAAGAAAGACAAAAAAATATCATCATCATATTCATTGTTTTAAAAAACCATAACATCGTCTTGTATTCAAAAGATTGCCAATCATTTATACGCTTTTCGGAAAATGGTTATACCATAAATGCACAATTATAAATAATTTAGAGTTGCACGACCAATTCATGTCAATTAGTGTAACTTCATAGTTACTTAACAAATGAAACAAGTAGTGACCGATGATCCAACTCAGATAATACAACACATCATTATATTTTCATACTACAATGGTCAAAGTTGCACATAATCATTCAACGAAATCATGTTGACATCAGTGCATGTGCACATGAGTAACGGTATATGAATCTTTGCATAGAAAATCAATAGCATCATTAAACTCGAATTTTAAAAGGGAAAACGAGTATTCATCGAATATCTATTACTCGTGATACTTTCATATTGCTAACTTTCCACTTGAAATTCTTCGTAGTGCATTGGACTTATCAATCGATGTGCTTTTAACGAAAGTTTGTAGTTATCTTTTGAGAAGGATTTATCCAGCGATAATTCGACAAACTTTGAAGGATACTCATACAGTAAGTGAAAATTAAAAGAACACACTTTAAGAAGCGAATAAATTTATTTTATTTTTATATTATATGAAAGACAATTTAATATCAACAATAGTTAATTATACAACAAGACAAAAAGAGCTCTTATTCCGAATTGACAAGTTATTCACGTGTGCGGTTTAGTAATAGCTATAAGTGTCGCATAATATCGATCATTCGATATTAGATCTACAATTAATAATGCATTTAGCTGGAGAATTTGAGGAAGAAAATCATTCTTCTAGATCTGAGAAACAAATACAAGCCATACTTACGTTTCAGTGATAATATTTTAAAAATTTTATCGGATACTCACATCTTTTTCAGCCATTGAGCTTCTATGATTGACTTTCCGTTAATTGAGTACTTGAACAGTCGATGATCGACCATAAGAATAATGATTGCATCGATAAATATCGTTACTAATAAAGGGTACATGTGTCTATGAATCACGTTCATTGTTTTTATAGAGAAAGGGAACGATGAAACAGTCTATTGATGACATATGATTATCAGACAAGATAAGAGACCGATGACGACATTTTCCAATTGAAAAAAAAATCAATATTTTTCTTTCTCGTCACGTACTCATCGATATGAATGATACGTATTGTCGAATTCAGATAGATGTTTTATCCTTTCTTTCAGGAAATCAATGTTCGCATAGACTTTTGATCAAACGTATGAGAAAACATACAAATCAGTTTTCAGTTAAAAAGTATTGAATATTTAACCATTGAATATTAATTAACTGTTACAGAAAAAAACCTTTACGACGATACTTATGACACATACAAATAAAGACAGACTAAACTATATAACTTAAGTAACTATTTGCTAATTATGATGTTTGAAATTGAGTATAATTTTCGTACTACATTTGTCTCAGACAAATTAATTTTTTTCGAAACTATCACATGAAGAAAAAATTAAGTTTACTACAGTAAAGACATACCACTATTCTAATAGAATCATTCTTTCATAATTATTCATGTTTTGTAGATTTAAGGTAGTTGTGTTAAACAAGATCAACGATTCATTTTATCAGCAAGATGATTTATTGTCTTGTCACTGTCTACATGTGTAATAATTGACACAACAAGATGATTCAATGGACCTTGATATGGTATCATACTACTGTTTGAACTTTTTCGTGTCGACAACGTTGAAAACAATTACTCTCTAAAAGAAAAGAAGTCATTGAATGGATATAAAATAGGATAATCATTTCGATAGTATTTATTAATGAAGTATTTCTCATCAAGACATGTCTCGGTTGAATGAAATACTGTTTTAAAACAAATTTCCTGAATGTTATCATTCTATGAAAGATCTAATTAAATGACTATGATTATTGATATTATGAACATATTAATTAAAAATGAACTAGTGTAATCTTGATATACACTTGAGAACTTAATCATATAAATGAGTACTATTAATAGAAGCTGATTCGATCACTCTGACTGAAGTTTGAAAGATTAATTATTGAAGATTTAACATTCAATGATGTAATAGAGTAAGCTTTTCATCATAAGAGAGATTTCAAAGAGAAAAACAAGGATTAGACTTTAACGAGAGAGTGTAACTTTTGAAGATTTGATATTTCGTGCCATAGAAATACAGTAAAACCTCTATACATGGGTACTTCCTTGTTCTGGGCAGTGGATACTTATTTCTATTCTTGTGAGCAATAACAACCTCTGTAATATGAACAATAAATATATTGTATCACTCATGCGCAGAACGAGAAAAAAAGATGTTGTGTGTGTCATGTTTTGATAAGCAACCATAGAACACGTATAAGAAAGGGTCGGGCTGAACGAGCGTATCTGACAGAAAAAAAAATAACCGATAATAATACCTTGTGAAACATCTCATCGTACTTGTGTTAGTAGCTGGTGATATCAAATTATGTCAACACGTGATGATTTACCTTTTGTGGAAAAAGTTGAATTAATAAAAGAAAACAAATATATGATATCAAAAGATGCTGAATTCAACATTTTGAAACGTTAACAAGAATATTTACACGATTATGAATCAAATCAATGTAACGAAGTTAAAAGAGAATTTGAGAATGATCCTGGACAAAGAATTGATGATGAAACATATGCATGGCATGTTGCTCAATATGCTAATGGTACATGAATTTTTGTTATTTCAGAAAAAGATATGATTGTTTGAATTACTAACTTGTTGAAATGAAGGAAAAGATCCCTTTGTGTAGCCGTAAAAATGATTACAATTGAATTTTAATAAGTTTCAAATAAACCTGAAAACCTCCCAATAATGAGCACTTCCATAAAGTAGACACTTTGGTTCGGTCTCGATGACGCCCATATTAGAGATGTTTTAATGTATTTTTGCTGTATTTTACCGCAGGCTTTGTGAAGTTTATCGATATTGCAACAATGCTAATTAGGTCTTTAAAATATATAGATTATTAGACAGAAGAAATCTTCCTTGAAAAAAGTACATGTATCAGTGTTAGACCTGTAAATAGGTTTTTGTTGTTGTTAATAATCACGTTTCTGCTCGCTTTACTATCTATTTTTGATGTTGAACAGTTCATTGTCTTGTTACGGATGATCAGTCTAGATAAAGATTCACGAAATCGATGGAGGCAATAAAAACAATCGTAAAACTATTATCAGTATGTTCTGTTAGGTAAATGTTGATGAAATTCATTAGAACTTCAACGTTCTATGTAATACATATTTTCTGATTGTTTCTCATTTAGGATAGCTTTTTTTTAAGTGTAATCATTTTTCTTATTTTCGAATGTGTATTTACGTATGTACGTATGTTAACATGGAATGTCTTATTGTTCTTGTGGTTGTCCATGAGAATGATATTCTAATTGACATATTATGTGATGATGAATGTCTGATGGTGCTACAGTCACTTTCTCCTGTTTTCGTATTTAATTGATTTTTATTTAAAGTCGATTCGACTTTACTTTGGAATTGTTTCCAATGGTATCTTTACTGTCCAGCGAGTTTGAAATGATTCACAGAGTTGGATTTGAACGTTTCGTGTTATATGTAATTTGAGCCAACATTCATAATGTTCACTTAAATAGAAAATTTAATAAAAATAATTCAATAATTCGATCGAATCTTCTAATGATTTTTTTCGTACTAACTATTATTGGTAAGATACATTTTCATTTGATTCAAATTAACTGATGTGAGCACGTTTCTTAGATCAAAGTCAGAAAATTTTCTCAATCAAAAGAGAAAAAAACTTCCACAGCAACGAATGTTTTTCATTTATCTGCTTATGACAGTATTTATAAATGTATTTTCAACGCGTAAAATATATGTATAACATTTAGAAGACGTGATTACAGCTAACTGTTTCTTTTCCACAAACATTTATGCCTAACCCATCCATTTAGGTACAGACTCACCAAAAGCTATCTGACTTTACTCATTGTCTTTGATGATTTGAAATAGTAAATATACAAATACTCATTCTATTGCGGTTGTCAATAATTTTAGATATTCTTTCTGTTTCAACTCATAAAGACAACAATTCCTAGTGAATCATTGAGTAGAATCATATTCAGTATTGGAAGATTTTCAGACAGACACATTTGTATGCGACTTCAATGAAGAAGTGAACGTTTAGAAAACTAAATGAACTCGTGGCTGCGAACATCGAACAAAACTAAGCAAAAGATTTCTTAACAATTATCATGTAGAAAGCAAATTGCAACTGATTTGTTGATGCCTCATCTGCTTATGATCCAAATACATGATTCTTGAACAATAGTATAGAGAAGATGAGTGTTTGCACGGCTATCAATGTGGGCATGATTCATTTCAACAGTAACATACGCATTTACGCCCTTACTTCAACCGACTGCGAACTTGCCGAGAAAGTTACTTATCCGAAAGGAAAACACCCTATATCTCTTGAAAATAGAAGAATTGTGGCGGTAGAAAATTCTACTTTCTCCCGATTTCTTTTTGTCAGTATGTCTATGAAATAACAAGAAGCGGACTTGCATCCAACAACGATTTTTCGGTCTTAATAGTGATCCCATCGTTTGCTGATTTCCAGTATTTTTCTACTGGTAAAAGATTCCTCATCTTGACCGGCCTGTGAGGAAACTAATCAACTATTTAGTTATTTTAGGAGAATAAATGTAACTTTTGGAATAATTCTCGGTGGGATCTTTTTCTATGCCAATTATTTTAGGTGAGATTGATGTTTCTAACGGTGCATGCCAGATCTGAATTTGTATGCGGAAGTTCGACAATAGAATAGAAACAGTCACGAGACCATATAAAACTTTAAAAATTACAGTACAAGATCGTAAGGAATGGTACTAAAATTTCATCTTACATAAATAATTCCAATAAAATCATTTGGGTGTGAAAATCACGATTTCGATGTCCATGTTCATATGAGTGAATCTTCATTAATCAAATCTTTTCAGCCACAGCAAACCTTATGCTGGCAACTGGTTCGCCAAACATCAAGTCTATAGTATGGAATCGAGCTAATATCTAATTTAGATGAAATAAACTAGTCTTCATGACGTAGTATTCTATTACAGAGTTGAAAACGTGATGAAAACATGTTTTTTTGTGTTTTCCATGTCAATGTGTGAATTGTTTTTATATATTTATCACTGCTTCTACGGTTAATCCAAAAGACGTGACAACCGGTTACTTATTTGATTGCAAAAATAATTGTTTCTTTCTATCTCTTTCATTTGTACCACACTAAAAGTGAGACAACTAAAGACTACAAAAGTCACGGAAAATTTTCATCGCACCCGCGTATTGAACGACAACATCTGTACGAACTGCACCGTCTTGAAATAGTATTCAATGAAAAAATTCCCAGATCATCGTAAGTGGCTTAAGTTATTATTATCCGCATTAATTCCGTTTATGATTGGTATTTTCACCATCATCACTACAATTCAGCAACAAAAGATATCTTCTTTACAACGTGAACATGATAGACAAGAAGCCTTCCTATTAAGACAGCACTCAGAAATTCAAGCAGGACATTTACAAAGAGAAAATATATACATGACCTACCTAGACAGTGTCTCGAAACTGTTGATGTCCGATAACGGAAAGAACGTCTTAATGCAAATACGAGCAAAAACATTAGCCAGTCTTCGACAACTCGATCCCGAACGAAAAAAATATTTACTCTTGTATCTTTATGACAGTGAGTTAATTTATAACCCTCCAGGAAAAGCATTATCATCATTGTTAAATGTTGATGATGCCAACTTTAATGGAATTTACTTTCAAGGAACAATGGAAACTAGCTGCTCCTTTGAACATGTCCACTTACCTCGTGCTTATTTATCTAACGCGACATTCATTGAATGTTATATTGAGCGTTCTAATTTCGCTTATTCAAAAATGTTGGCCACAGTTTTCTTCAAGACTCGCTTGTCACGAACATCCTTCAAATTCGCTGTGCTGGATAAATCAAATTTCAACCAAGCATCCCTTTTTCAAATAACTTTCCTTGGAGCATCGTTGGTCCATTGCAACTTTAGTGGTGCCATTTGGAAACATCAGAGTGTTGATTTCACCAGCGCAAATTTGACAGGAGCCGTCATATCAGATGAGCACTTGGCAGAATCGATACTAGAAAATTCTATATTGCCAAATGGGAATTGGGGACCTATGAAAACGGATAATCTAGTCGTCAACGGTGATGCTGAACAAAATGTAAGTGCTCACTTCTTCATTCTTTTACGCAGCGAAGTCAAGAGTGTTCAAATGGATAGAAAAGTATTGATATGAAATGGTACGGGGACTTTCATCTGTTTTACAAAAGTTTTCTAGTGAATCTCGAAAACAGTTCATAGGAATCCTAAATTCATGTCTAAAAGTTAGATGTTCTCAGTACTATCTCACTCGAGAATCTCGTGTTCATGTGATAAAGAATATCGACCTTGCAATATCCACTTTTTTTTATTACTGTAGAAACGATATCTCCTGTTTTTATTGTTCCTGTTGCTCTTGTGTTTCTCATAAAAGGCATCAGGTTAATAGTAAATGATGTAGATGCTTGGTTTCTGTGTGAGAGAGAAAAAGAAAAGAATAGCATGATGAATTTATAAAAAAAAATACTATTTTAGTGCCATAATTTTACAACCAATATTTTAATACCTAGTCGAGGCAAGAAGAAACTTCATTTAAATCAGTATGCTTGTTTTCTTCATTCTGTGTTTATTGTTAAGGTTTCTTTTGCTTGTTGGGCAAAAAGATAAAAAGTGGCTACTCTATCCAAAGACTATTCAATTTGTCACACATTATTAAAAATCTGGTGCAAATCACAATAAATTTAAAAGAAAGAGCTGAACTATTTTCCCATACAGGTTTTAGTTTTCTTATGTAGACTTTATTTTCTATGGTGTTTCAATGATTTATGACTGCGAATGGGATGTTTCGCTAAATCATTTATCTGCTTGTTGCATGACTTTTTAATTTTAGAATATGACAGCCAATATGACAAGACTGGCTGGTTGGATTGTCTCAGTTCCTGGAATTTTAACCATAATTGAGTACAGAAATCAAACTTACACTCCTGAATTCGGTAAATATTATTTTCGAGTGGTACCATCATACAATTTAATCCGATCTGTATCCATGTCACAAAATATTTCTTTGGAAAGCTTTTCCTTATTAATATCAGCCGGCATCGCTCGGTACAACACGTCCGTAAATTTTCAATGCTGGGGCAATCAGTATATTTATATTGAACTCATTTTTTTTTATTTCAACGATTTAAAGTACTCCCCCGTTTATAGAGGTAAGACTTGGCAAAATTATTCTTTGCATTCTTCTTAGATTTTTTTCTGTGTTTAGAGATTCGCATTAATGAGCGAACGGAAATCCTACAATTATCAAACGTCCTGCATTTCGAAATTCGAAGAGTTCAGCTAAAAGTTGTATTCATGAAAGATGAAAAATTCAACAATACTAATGCAACTACCCAAGAGAACTATTGTATCGTTGACAATGTCAACTTTTCCATTACGAAAATGACGTAGTATTGAATAAAAATCTAACATGAAGTTTCATTGCGTAAGAGACAGCTTTTCCCGTTTGTCCCTAAAGCGAAGATCCGGTGAACTCATGAGGCACAACATTACGATCTTCTTGTTCAGTGTAAAAGAAAAATTCGGTCTAGAAACATTGTGCCGTATTCGGCAGACATATAGTCTCAACCCATGACGATTTCTGAACCAGAAAAATATGCAGACGAATAGAAAATTATCCTTGGTAGAAATGGAAAAAGAAGAGTTCACAGAATCCAGGACAAGTTTGGATGTGCTTATGTGCATCAGACATTTGAACCAAACATGGAATTATGTCACCATTTACATTCTTAGCTTAAGAACAATGAATAGCAGACTCTTTACAATGAAAGCCTATCTAGGTAAATGAACAAAAAAAATCACTTGTAGAAGGGTGATTCATAAGCAGGCGTAGCATCACAGCTGATTGCAGTAATATTGGTGCTAGTGAATATCACTATGTAGTGAAAAGTTTATTAAGAAATCATATTTAGACAAGGCTCAAAAAAGACTTTGATTTACGTACAAACATCGAAACATTTTCCGAGCTCTTTTATGATCCCTTTTTTCAGTACACGTCATCATCGACAACTCACCCATAACCTAACCTTATCAACATCAAGGTGTGGCTCTGGAAATCGATATGACTATTCTAAACTCTCACACTAATAGATGAACCCACTTGCTAAAACTCCAGATAAGAGAGTATGGTTGGGGGGGGGGTGTTTGAGTGTGGGTATGATTTCAGGTATTATTTTTGTGAAACACGTCCTGATGAAAGGAATGCTGAAATGTTTAGGTAGAAATTTTGAACCCAACCCCAGCCCCCCTCACATACCGTTACAAGCATGGTCATGTGACTCACCAGAGACCGTTACTTAAAAATTAACTAATTAATTAATTAATTAATTTCTAGCTTAATAAATTATCTAACTAACGGAAAATCTTACAAAAACTTCACTAGTAAATCATTCATTATCGGTCAAAGAAAGGATTTCAAGATGTCACACACCGTGAGAGACGAGGTTCCAGGGTCTGACAGATAGTTACAAACAAACTCCGGAGTCCATTACACACTGTTTCAGACGTCTGCAATGAGCTATCACAGGTGATACATAACCAGGATCAAATTAAAATATAGATGAAATCTTCTCAAGTTGAAGAACTATCCTGCATAGTATATAATATTCACGAAATACGCACGCGTCCGCGCACAAATGATCAGTTTTAACGAGTTTGGAGAAAATTGTTCTATCGTGTTTCACATTTTAATCCCACAGGGATTGCGCTAACAACTTTTTAAGTGCATATTCACTCTTCCATACAGATCTCACGAGCAGACTGCAGTCGGCTGCCCACAGCCACACCATCACCCGCACTTCCATAACAAAGCCCAAGCTACACCCAATCTATATTGTCGCACACTCACGCCCGCAACCTTAGCCAGGCCCACGACGCACATCCACGCTCTTTTTTTCGATAGATTTTTTTGTTTTATATTGATATATCATTTAATTCAATTATTATAGTGTTTATGAGTTCATTTTTTTGGAAACTCATGATAACGCATGTATAAAAAGTGATTCGATTATTGCAGTTATCAGATGCAAGCAATCGAATTTTTCGTTCTCTCCGGCTTTCGGTTCTAAGTTTGACTTATTGTTTCTTTTTTTACATCGTTTTTTCTTATTTTTTTTTGCATGATTCTTTCAAATTATATATAGATATATATATATACTGTATATACGTTTATCTATATGAAAGTTTCTATCGGTGTGGATTATATTCCATAGATCGTATCCTTCGCTGGGAGCAAGCCGACAATGTGTGTCGTTTTCTTAATTTCTGAGCATTATCAAAAGAAAAGTGATACATCAGATCGTGACACAATCATTAATTTAACTTCCTTTCATTGTCTGTGTTGTCACTCCGGGACCAACGTATAGAGGTACAATCTCTGACAACTATAGTTTTATCTGATCGAAACTTCATATTTGTAATTAGTTTTTCATCACTTTATTTTATTCATTTAACATTCTAATTCCTAAATTTTTATCTTCTAATATCCAGTACATATCCTCAATATCCGTAATAAAAACATCTCTATGATAAGTGCTTAATCTAAAATATTGATTTTCAGTTAATAAATATGTAAATTTTAACTATTCATTATTCAACACGTGAAGTATTACTTATTAGTTGATCATTGGTTTAACTATTTAGCTCGTTAAATAGTTTAGTTGTAACGGTCAAGAATGTGGTAGGCGGGGGAAGATAGTGATTGTTATGTTCAGTAATGGGGAGAGGGGAGTGCCACAATGTGAAGAAGATGAGAAAGCCGGGATAACTGCAAAGCTTCATGCAAAAACTTAAACTAACTGTTTTCTTGGAAAACATACGTGGTTTTCACAAAAAGAAAGAAAGAATATTTAATGCCGTGACCATCAACCACTATACATACACACTGCTGTGTGTGTTGTCTTTCTGTTGCTACACTCTCTATTACATTCTATTCGGCTTTTTTCTTCTCTCGCTATTCATGTGCTGGATTCCTCTTTCTATAAGAAAACATACATCATTCGTATCTCACGCCACATCAGTAAGGAAGAAGTGTTTTGGTGAACACATTTATACAAGATATGTACTTTCTGTTTGTCAATAGTATTCTTGTTTTGTTTGGTTTCGTGTTTTTTGTGTTTGAGTTCTAAGTGAAAAGAAACAAAGGGAAAGGTCGAAGATGATTCGAGGAAAGAAGGCGGAAGGAATAGCACTTAGAAAATTATGAAATGAATTCCTGAGTATTCTATCATCATTCACTTGGATGCTTTTTTCATCTGATTATGAAAGTGGTATCATTGAACAGTGCATGGATATTCATTATATATTAATTGAAGTTTATGACTATGCATAATACTGACAATGACGCGCATGATGTTGATTACCATTTTGTCGAATAGGATTATAGTCGGCTAAGCACAACCAGCAAAATTCATGTTTACAATTGCGACATTTCATATGGTCACATCCTTCATTCTTCTCGATAGATGAATCACACTTAGGGCATTTCTTGGTATGAGCACGCAACCATTCCCGATTTTGTCGTTCTTCTCGATCGGAATTCTTTTGTCTATCGTATTCTGCGCAAGTCATGCCAGAATGCCACTTAACTCGATGAATGGCGCATGTCTTCTTTCTGCAACGTATACATGTAAAAATGGGTCCATCATTTTCAGTGAGTTGAGCGCCCGAGTCGCATTCATGAGCACAATAAACAAAATTTTTCATTTCTTCAATACATTTCCGATTCTGTTGATCTTCGAATCTGGCCAAGCTTGTTTTGCAACGTTCTGGAGATGTGTTGAAGTCAACTAGAAGTCTGTGAACAGTATCACAATCAAATAAAGCATCACAACCTTGCTCCGGGCAGCGGACATCAGTGGTTGAATCATCTTTAACGGTACTGAATGTACTCTCAAGCACGCAACTGGTGCATATTTGGCGTGAAATGTGTTGGCATGCTAAACTAAAACGCTCACCAAAATCAGCAATGGATTTTTCACTAAGACAGACGATGCATTCACGAACCGCTGGTTTTGCGGTTCTAAAGCGATTATATCTATGTGAAAGACAAACAATAGAGGATTGATCACTCACGAAATTCGTGGAAGTTTAATTTTGTGTGGCCTAGCAGATAATTGCCTGGAAGTTGACAACAAACTACGATCCCACATGGATGATGAAGGCCTTGATGCTAAACAATGTCAGAAGTATAAAAAGATCGTACTATATTCTGAATATCAAAAATATAATGATAAGAATGTTTTGAATAGAATAATAGAAGTGAGTATGATTTCTCATCGTCAAAGTCTATAAAATTTTAACCAATAATCAAAACAGTAGAATTTAGTAGGTTTTCTTACCAGCCAAACATTCATTGAATGTTCTATAGGTGGAATCATGTTCTCCCTCTTCCTGATCATGCGCAATGGAAGTTTCCAATAGTTCGGTTGATTCTATCATGACTCGATTTTGTAAAGGCGTACGAACTCTATCAAGGCGTTTTGTTGACGGGTACCGCGAAGGCAAATCTTTCACTGGAATTCGTGCGTGTTGAAACACCAGCGAATATGGCGACCTCTCTGTATTAACCATATCATGATCGTGTATACCCATTGAATAAACACAAAATTAAAAGTTCATAGACAACTAACCAATCGGTACTTACTCGCTTCGAATTCACTGCTTGAGATTTCATCAGCTTGGTATTTGTAAAATGCAGAGCAGTCAATACTATATGAGATCTTGGCAAGCCTATTCGACTTACTTGATTCTGCCTCATTGGCATTGACCAATTTATATTCCTCGTATCTGACAACAATTCTCATTATAGTAGTGCACATGTGCAGTTACTAATTACCTTTGTTCTAATGCCAATCTTAGTAAGCATTCATGGTGCTTGCAATTAGTTCGTCGTTGTTTGTATTTTATTTGAAAATTTTCCTTGAGAAGAAGCATAGAGAAGTATCTATTGTCAAATCTATATCATACATACCCACTGTTGTGAATATTCTTCACATTTACTGATCAAGTTTAGATATTCGAGTGCCTTGTAATAAGCTAGATATGCTCGTTCTTGGTCACCTTCCACATACAAATACTGTTGCGCTTCCTTTTCAACCTGGCGACACAATTTTCTCAGTCGTTCCAATGTTAATGGCGTCTTTTTTTCATGATAAAATATAATTTGAGTACGTAAGTAAGCCATGCTTCTAGCAAGATATAGAGGCTTCAGGTTCTCCATTTTTATTTGCTCGCGATAATGTTACTCAATAAATACAGCAGCACATGTGATGTTGCCAGGCTTTATACTCTGCTTCAGAAATCTTATCTTCAAAACACTTCTCGTCAATTGATGACAAAATAAATACGTTGTTTCTTGGGAAAAAAGTATCATAAAAACTCATGTACTACGTCGCATAGTTCCAATATTTCTTGATTTTTCAGTTACAGCAAAAAGATACGAGGACTAAAAAATCTATTGCATATGCGAGTATATGAAGTGAATATCTTCAAATCTAACGAAACTTCAGGTTCGGCAAAGCTCCATTCCATGACTATTTTTGTACCGCAAGAAAAAAGTATCCATACGGACATTTGTTCCCCGAAACGTTTGCAAAAAACACCCTCGTGATAATGTGTCAAGGATTGGCCATTATTGATCTTAGTTTGATATTGAAACTTTTCATACCTGTATTCCCGTAAATATCATCTGATTTTTTTCTCTTCGCTTGGACTCAAACCCATGTTTGAATAAAATATTGTTGATGTTGATTACGATTTTCATCTAAGTTCTCCCAATCTTCTACATACAATCTCTCAATAATGCACAACTAAACCCATACTTTCAAATATAACTATAGGATTAATGCTGTCCTCATATTTACCTATTATTTCAACCTGCAGACGACAAACAATTACTTTCGAAGTACGAAAGTCTCATAAAATTAGTTCATTGTTTCTGTCATCTACCGAATCCAAGGAAATGAAGGATAACTATTTGACTATTCACATAAACCCGACATAGTCAATTCTGTGCTTCATGATCTACAACAAAAGAGAAATACTATCGCTACTGATATATGATTAAAATTATGACGTCATTGATTGAACCCTTTCACGAATGAATATAACAGTGAGAAACAATTGAATTCCAACATCCAAGAAGTCTAAAATTCCCCATGCACTGTTATTTGAAAAACATCAATACAGAAAACACTGTCAGTTATCGAAAATTAGAATATAACTTACATTCTGCAGCGATTGTTGTCATATCTAAAAACAGAGAAAAAAAACATCTGTTTTTAGAAACAGGAAGGAGACCGACGGATAGGATTAAATATTTCTTGCTTGTAATCGAAAGAATAGTAAGAATCACTGTTCGCTTATTGAATTCATTACAATGTTGTTGGGTGTGGGTGTAGATTGACGATGTTTCTGTTGAGCTTAGTAAAAGTACAGATCTCTACAGCCATCCAATCCTCATATCCACGCCCATGAAAGACAATCTGAAGAGTTGAACATTGTCTCTGACACTAAAACCATACCAATGCTTCCAGAAATATTCCACGTACTTCGTTTTCGAAGATAAGGTGCATTGCAATGCATTGTATTTTAATAAAGAAGTAATGAACACAATTACTCAGGTCGATTAGTCCGACATTTTCGAGGGACTCTTCTGCAGGATCTGCTCAATCTCATGTAGTCACCCGCCGGGACAACATCGTAACATGGAGTCAATGTTCCATGTGGAAAAATCACCGTACCGGAAACGATGAATTTCTATTGATATCCAAAAGCCGAAAACAGACTTTAATATCCCTGGATCACAGGGATAGCTTCTGAAAGTTCATGAAAACAAGGAAGGAAACCACCGAAAATATTGCAGAAATTATGTGGCCGAGCGTCATAACTGTACACCTCATGCTCCTATGCGCTCAGAAGTCATTTTTACGAGCACTGTTGTGAGAGCTCATCAAAATCTCTTCTGGCTCCAACGTTAGCAATCGAAGCAAGTTTTAGCCCCTATGCTGAAGTACAACGAAAAGAGAACCACTGAAAAATTCAACGAAGTAAAATCGAAATAATCGGACATCAAGTGTGAGTGTAGGTGTAAAAATCTGTACGTTTACTTAGATCAACAGAAACAACAACGGTCAATACGCTCTCTGTCCACATAACCATTTTTCTATGCTAGAGTTTACCACGATGAAAGAATTCTCTTATTTTTTAAGTTGTGCTTTTTTCTACGAAGAATTGACGAAAACATTCTTTAATGAACTAAATACTGTATGTATTCATGCGATCTATCATAAAGTTTCAAAAGTAAAGGAGCACTCAGATCATCATATAGAGCTTGTTTTCACCAATCTTCAAAGATCAACTGTTGACAGTGAAAGGTTACGGTCATTTGTGCACATACAAGATCTAAAATTGTTCAATTCATCTCTACTTATACATTTTGTTATTTCTATCTCAAAAATTACATGGATTAGAATCACGTGAATTATGGACAAATACCATTTAACTGCATTCAATATACGAATAAGTTGATCTGATTTTTGAGAATAGAATTGTAGTATGTTGTTTTAGATTGTTCCAACAGCATTTCACTATACTTAAGGAATTATTCTGTGCGTATTTTCATTTCAAATTTTAATGACGATTCATGAATAAACATCGTCAATTGTGCTCCGTGTAAGACGAATTTTGTGGCTTCAGACAAAAGAATATCTATTCTTTGTAATCATATGTAAAAAATAAAGAAAAACCATATAACATGTGTTTTGTTATTATGTTTACTTAATATTATTTCTTCTTTGATCGTTGTCAAGAACACTGTATAGAAATACTTTTATTTGGACTTGCTAAGAATCTATATTTTCTATTTTGAGATATACTAAACTTGTAAAACGTTTGAACTTGGAGATTCCACGTCTTATTAATCGTTTTGAACAAAACCAAGACGTGACATACGCAATATATATATATACATATTTTTCATGCAGTGTTTTGTAAATTGTGTTTCTCCTTACCAAACGCCTCTCATCATAGAAGACATNACATGAAAGAAGGAACGAAACAGTAGCATTTCCTATGATTCGCAACTATTTATCTATGCTTTGCACCAATCGATATTATTCGTTCGTTGTTGCATAAAAAAATTTCTCTACAAAGTACAAGAAAATCTAACAACTCGAGATAAGTTTACAATTAATTCAAAACAATTTTTTTCATTCGATTTCTATCACAATCTCATTGGTAATCGAAATCTTCCAATCATATTTGTCCAAGTCTCAACACCGTTTTTTCTATTATAAAATAATAAACTTCGGTTATATTTTAATTCAATTACATTTTTCTTCCATTCTATTGCTCAAAGTTTATTGAAAATAAAATGCATTCAATTCTTTGTGTTACACTTTTCGTAAGCCTGATACCATTATTTACCGCAAGTGACGTACTCGTTCTTACTGATAGTGATTTCGATACGAAAGTTCAAGAATATGATATATTACTCGCCGAATTTTATGCACCTTGGTGTGGACATTGTACGTATTATTCTTTAGATAAAACATAGTATGATTGCAAATTTTAATTTCCCTAGGTAAACGACTTGCACCTGAATATGAAAAAGCTGCAACGATTTTAGCCAAGAATGATCCACCTGTAACATTAGCTAAAGTAAGATAAGATAAACGTATGAATTCAGTCAAGATGAAACCTATGTTTCGAATCATAGATTGATTGTACAGTAGAAAAAACCGTCTGTAATAAATATGGTGTCAATGGTTTTCCAAGTAGGTTCCATCTGTTTATATCTTTTATTTTTTGATACGATAAAAATTTTGTTTTTAGCATTGAAAATTTTTAAGAATGGTGAAGTTGCAGAAGAATACAACGGTCCACGAGAAGCCGGTACGTAGCTGAAGAAATGAAACATGATATATAATCGATGTTGATGAATATTTTATTTAGATGGTATCGTGGCAACAATGAAATCTAAAGCTGGTCCATCCTATCGTGTACTTCAGACATTGGCTGATTATGAAAAATTTTTAAATAATGATGATCATAGTATTATTGGTATGATTCATGTTTGTTTTGTTAAGACAATTGAAAATAATTGACTGTTTCTGTTTTCATTATTTAAATAGGTTATTTCGATAGTGAAATACATTCGTTAAAAAATGATCTTGTGAAAGTTGCTGGTCAATTATCAGAAAAATTTCGCTTTGCTTATACAACAGCCGCTGAAATTCTTGAAAAAGCAGGATATTCAAAGTTAGTTTTCGGATTACTGAAAATAAGATATTTATTTCAACTGGGTCTTTTTCGTTCTAGTAAAATTGTTATTCATCAACCTCAAAGATTACAATCTAAATTTGAAGATACTTCGTCAGTTGTCGAAGTTGTTGGTGATGAAATAAAATCATTCATTCTAGGAAATATGTAAGTTTATCTGTTGAGAAATTGAATCGAACAATAATTAGTATTCTTGTGCAAAAGATTTAAACATTGTCTTTAAATATCAAACAGATGAAAGTTCGAGAATATAGATAAGATTCATTTAAATATGAAAAATAATATTTGTATTTGGACTATCAAGCAAGGACGTTCCATTTTGTTTTCGACGACTATGAAATGCGTATAGTTTGTTGGCTTCTGCTCTTTTCGTTTTTAATGAAATCGAATCTTCTACGTTCGTGAGTCAAAGTTATTTTCCTATCAATAGAAATCTGCAATCATATTAATTTATTCAATGATTGCGACAGCTGGCAAACTTCAGTTGTCATCAGTCAATAGATAACGAATCAGAACGTCTTTTGGTTTTGCTTTATGCCCGATATACCTTTCGATGAAAAGTTTTAAAATTAACATCGTTTACTCGACGAGATGCAGAATTTCACTTTTTTTGCAAATATCGAATATAGGCAGATAATCACCTGAGTCATGTCTTGAATTTGAGATGTCGACATTACATTTCTGTTATACCATAACGAGTACAACATGTATATATATGTGAGAGTGAAATACCTAGTTGATCTTTATTTTCTTTTCAGCAGTTGCACATGAAATGTGTGTTTTTTTGTGATGACAGCTGAGAATCATTCATTGATGATGATTTTTCTACTTGCTTTTGGAGTAAGCACTGACCATGAAGTTGTAGATTTACTAAAACGAAAGTATGGCAACTAACGATCAATATCTAATATCTTTGTGTGTTTTCAAAATTGTGCTAACAGAATAATTTTACATATATATATATATATTAGTTGTCGATAGTACTAATGATTTATATATCTACCTCGCTTGCTCTCTTACGTGGGAACATATCCAACTGTAGGACAGCGTTTGGTTTTATTTCTATGGCAACGAGTAACCTTCGATGAAACAAAGAAAAACTTCGAGTTGATTTGATTGATGACATCGCATATGTAAAAAATTGTTATTGAAACCAAAAGAATGTGAAAACAAAAATTTCTGTTTCTTTCTTTACTAATTAAAAATTTAATTATGTTTTTTTTCATACATACTTGTCTAGAAGTAAAAATAAAAACAAACGTTCACAATTCATGGACACTGATCCGAATTAATATGTCATGTTTTGTTCATTTCATTGAAGTTTACTCACAACTATAATATGAAATCAAACAGTAATCAATCATGTAACTATTTTTAAAATGTGAACTAACTAAATACATCATCACCATAGTATTCAATTCAATGATAGATTTAATCTTTTCTTTTTATTGTAATAGAATAATTCATTCTAACGATTGAACTTTGTTTTGTGTATAGTCATGGTCTTGTTGGTCATCGAACTGCATCTAATTCAGGCGATTATGTTAAACCATTGGTTGTTGTTCTTTATAATGTTGATTATGTTCGTGATCCAAAGGGTACAAATTATGTACGTAATCGTATATTAAAAGTTGCAAAAAAATTAGCCGATGAACATGTCAATGTACGATTTGCAATCAGTAGTGCTACAGAATTTCAGCAAGATTTATCTCAATATGCTGTAGCTGATATTAAAAAAGATGGAAAATATGTTATTGGTCGTTGTGACAAAGATAAAAAATATAAAATGTCTGAAGAATTCAGGTTTGTTTTTATTCTTTTGATATTTTCTAAAACCAAGAAAGCAGAAAGAATTCTAATTTAAATTATATTTTAGTTATGAAGCTCTTGAAGATTTTGCACGTAAATTAGCTGCTGGCGAACTTGAACCATATTTAAAATCACAACCAATACCTGAGCAAACAGACGATGTTAAAGTAGTTGTTGCAAAAAATTTCGATGAAATTGTTAATGATAATACGAAAGATGTTCTAATTGAATTCTATGCTCCATGGTAAACGAAATTTTTATTTTTAATTGCTGAATAACATTATGTTTTTCTTCTGTCCTTATAGGTGTGGTCATTGGTAAGATATATCATTATATATATTTTCATTTGATACAATCGTTGTCATTTGCTTGTTTTTCAGTAAAACACTTGCTCCTAAATATGATGAATTAGCTAAGAAATTGAAACAAGAAAGTAGTATTGTCATGTAAGAATGAAATGAACATGGATGTTCCGAACGAAAAACAAAAGAATTTTTCTTCTATTTAATTTTAATTTAGTGCAAAAATGGATGCTACTGAAAATGATGTTCCTAGTCCATATAATGTTCGTGGTTTTCCAACACTTTATTTTGCACCTAAAAACGATAAGAATAATCCAAGAAAATATGAAGTATGTCGCTTTTGTTTCATTTAGAAACGACTAATTCTATTTTGATTTTGTTTCATTTAGGGTGGCCGTGAAGTCGATGATTTCATTAAATATTTAGCTAAAGAAGCTTCAGAACCGCTCAATGGTTATGAACGTGATGGATCAAAGAAGGCAGGTGTAGCCGATGAACTTTAAATAATAACAAGCTTAGAAGGATTTTGTTTGTTCTTTTTTTTTGTTTGTCTTCTACTTTGTTACGAGTATATTCACGTTTACTTATTCCACCTATTATAATTAGTTCAATGTGTCAGTTTCTTTTTAATTATTGTTTTTATTTTGAATGATATATTTGACGGTTTGAAGTGATATTATTATAAACATACTGATTAGTGAACAAGATGTTCTTTTAATAGTGAAAATGAATATCAAAGAATTGTTTTTAGCCCGAATACACTACATAAATTTGGCATTTGTATTTGGTGTACTATGTAGATGAAAATTGCAAGTCGAACATCGTCGTCTCAAAAATCTTAAATCCATTCGTATTTTTCGATCTAGAGATTTTATACTTAGACTAATGAATTCTCAAACGCCTTGAACGGTTGAATACTAAATAATACGTTGACTTTATTGGAATTCATATACAATAAAATTGATTCTCCTAGAAAATGTAATCATGTTAGACGGATGACATCTGTTTGACGATACACAAACATTTGAGTGAATATTTTTATTGTGCCCCTTTCTACTTGAGTTATTTATTCGACATTTGATTATATTCACTCGTAGTACGTCATTATAACAATTCGAATATGTTAGCGTAACTACATCACGTATTGTGCTCGATGTAACTCTACCACAGTATGAATAAACATGCATCCTGTTTGGTGTATTCAATACCGATGACTGAGGTAATACTAAAAACCTTGAATAGATGCTTTCATCAAATACATTGAATAGAATACGATAGTTTACTCGGCTTAACCAAAGCATATTTTAATCAATGACTCAAAAAATTTAAACGTTAAAAAATAATCCCATAAATATGGGAAAGATTATTTTGAAGTTGAAGAAAAATTTAGAAAAAAGAAATTTTATTGACAGATTGTAGTAATACATAAGAAAATGCTTTTTGTCATATTTCATATGGTATAGAAAAGTAATCAAAAATGAATCTATAATCTGTAAAAAAAAAGATTTCAGTTCATCGCATAGTGTCCGTAAGCGTGTTCTGTGTATTCGAATAACACCAAACCAAATGAAGCATGCTGTCTTTCTTGCACTTATCTAATCTGAAGTAGTCAAAGGACACTGTGGTCTCATATCAACACGAATAAAATCAGTTTAGTAGTGACTCCGTCACATCTTATAGTATGAATTGAATAACTATAATACTGAAAATACATTCGTATCTATAGGTAAGGCAATAGTAAATATGTTGATGATCTGCGAAGATCAATTAAATTTTTGATATCTCCTGAGATGTATAGTGAATGTTCTAAAATGGTGATGAACATTTTGAATCATTTACCATCAAAAGATCTTTTACAGCGAACAAGTTTAAGATGTTTAACACTAAACTCAAATCGGTATGTTTACGAATTTGTGTTTTGCTTGAAAATAGTTATCTTTGGAATAGACGTACATGACTAAAACGATTGATTACGATATTACTCTTTAACTTCTTTTTCTTGTCTTCTCTCTCTCTCATGGCGTTTCTCTCTACAACTACTTAGTCAAGTTTATCTTACACCGCACGTATATATAAACCAAGAGATAACAAATGCTTCATCGTTATTGAATAATGCTCATCGATGAAATAAATAAAAATTGATCTCGATTAACTAAATGATCTTTAAGGAAGCATCAGAAGATAAACAAAGAGGATCCTATGAGCTATCAAAGAGACATGAGCATTTTCAAGCAGTCGTATCAATTTTATGCCGTCATTCAAGTTGACATAGTCACTGAACCTAAAATTGTCTGTATCCGAAACGGCAAGAAAAAACCTTCGATTCAGATTTACAAAATTTTCAAAAACGACTAAATGATACATCCATTTTTGATTGAACTTACTAACTTTATCACAAGAATCGTAAGCTATCTTAGTTGTACATTCACCTAGTTCTATATATGATTAACAAACGGGTAGGGTATAAAGAATGTGTCACTTTTAGCTTTTCAAGACCGTGAAAATGTTTCATACTACTCTCACTCGACTTCGCATTAAATGAGATTTTTGAAAACATGCACGTTGAATCTTTTCGATTTCATGTCGACAAGAAAAATAGTTTTCATTAACAACATAAACAATTTTGTAGACGTGCACCACTATTTATCAATATCAACAGTGTCTTTATATTCTTCTACGATTAAAACGACGTGACGCTATGACCGAAACTGTTACATTGACATGTTCATTTTCAAATGTTTTAGAAACAAAAATAGTCTTGTATCACGAACGAAAATATTTCTTTTCGTTTTCGATGACCTTAAAATTCTAAGAAGTCTTGTTTTATCCTTGCAGACACACTTCGTAATGTATCGCCAACAACGATCAGATCAAAATGTCAAGTATTTTTCTATGTTAACACACGTTGTGAAGATCTTTGATTTTGTTTCGTGTCAGTTCACTAAATTCTGTTTTTTTTTTCTAACATTAAGATTATCGAATAATGCTAGACGTCATTTCTAAAACGACGTCAAGTTTTGTGCAATGAAAATTCAACATCAAGATATATATATGTATGCGTTTTAATTCTTCGAAGCCATATTGCTTGCAAATGAAATTACCCAAATATTGACGAATTTTTTTTTTATTATATTTTAGCCTGAAGCGAAAAAAAAATTTAATGAATAGGATTCTTCGGTTTTTTTTTAGCTTGATTTATACAATAAAAATCACGTCCTCTTCATTCTTTTAGATTGATGGCAACAAATAAAATACATTTTCTTTATTTTTTATTGACATAACAACTAGTTACATTCACATAGAATAGAAATTCTCTATTGCTTCGGAGTTGTAAAATTATTTTCAAAAAAAAATCGAGAAAGCTATGGTAGTCAATTCAACATTGACAATTCAACTCGATAATATTCATGTTGTAATACCATCGAATCGTAGTCGACCACAATCAGTGCCAAATTTTGCATGTCGATCACCTCGAAGTTCATCCGATCGTTCTTGTAAAGAACGAAAACGACGTCATCATCGTGAGCCGTTTATTCCTGATAAGCCACTATTTGTTAACTATGCGTCAGCATATATTAATCCATATCGTGCATTGACACCCATCATAATTAATCATAATCGACGTCGTCGTACGAAAAGTAGTAAACATTCAAAACGAAAACCAAGAAAACATGATCTATCTCATGATACAATTCATGAAGAAAAAAGTCCAATCGAAGAAAGTTCGTTTTCATTACATATACTACAGAATACGAATCCAATCGATCTATGGCCATCGGATCCGAATAGTTTTGATATGGATTTTATACGTCAACGACAAATTGCTATCGATAATACATCCTATCGTGAAACAATTCAAACATGGAAACCTTCATCGATCGATCAATTGAATACATTAATGAAAGAATTAATAATGGATAAACCTATCATTGATCACGTATGGATTATATTTTATTGGATTACACAAAATATTCTATATGATATCGATGCTGATATTGATCTAAATCAACAACATACAAATCAAAAACCAGATGAAATTTTCTCTCTTCGTAGAGCGACTTATGAAGGTTATGCTACAATATTTCAAACATTATGTGATCTTAACGGTATACAATGTATGAAAATTCCAGGTTACGCAAAAGATTCTCAATTTCAAATAAATCAATCGAAATTTTCTCAATTAAATCATATATGGAATGCAGTACAATTGAATGGTAATCATTGGTATCTTATTGATGCAGTCTTAGGAAGTGGTTATATTGATAATAAACAAAGATATAAGAAACATCTTAATATTCATTATTTTTTAACACGACCAGAATATATGATTTATAATCATTTGCCCAATGATATTCAATGGCAATTACTATCGAAACCAATCTCAATGTTTGATTATTTTCGTTTACCATATTTACATTCCTATTATTTTATATATAATCTTACGATGATTTCACCTCGATTTTCGAGTATAGTACATTTCGATAAGAACGAATCCTATGCTGAAGCACTGATTCAAGCACCGACAGATGTTCAATTGACATGTTCAATCAAAAATGATCATAAAAGTAGTTGTCTTACACAATACGATGTTAGTCGACAATTATGGCAATGTTTATTTGCACCACATAAGACAGGTTTTCATACATTAATTATCTATGCTAACCGTTTATTAGTATCGAATTCATTAATTAATGCTATTGAATTAGGTGTTGAAATATCATCGAAAGAATCGATTCAAAAACGAATATTTCCAATAACATATGCAAAATTTGTTGAATATAGATGTCAAATAATTGCACCACTCGATGGTATTCTTAAATGTGGAACGAAACTAACAATTCATTGTCGTATTCCAAATGCATCATTTGTTAGAATTTCAATGGATGGAAATTGGCAAGAAGAAATAACATTAAAAAATGATATATTCAAACATCAAATTACTGTACCACAACGAGAAGTTGTTGTCTATGCTCAATTTAGTAATAAAAGATTATCGAATATTTATCATGGACTTGTACGATATCTGGTAGAGAAATAACAATATTTCTCTGTTGTTTTATCTATTAGATATTCTTAACAATATGTTTATCAATGCAGTTCTTTTTCGAGCTTGAACGTGCAACGTATGTGATGTTCGTTTGATGTTGTTGTTGTTGTTGTTTCTTTTTGACATTACAATACGAATACCAAATATGCTACGTACGAAAAAACAATAGCAAGCTTGATGTTTTGTTTTCTTAGTAGGATTGATGTCCAGTGAAACGAGCTATGTTATTTATTATTGCACACTTCGAATAGAAAATCTTTTGTTCTTTGTTTTTTTACTTGTGTTCTTTATTATTTGTTTGCCTTGTTACTCTTCGCTCGTTATTTTTCTTTTTCAAATCAACATAATTATTATTTTACAATATGAATTCAAGTGAGAATACTGAACCTATCATACATCAAGATATATCTTCAAAAATAAGAATATAATTTCACTCTATAGATCAACTGATGATGATAGTTATAATTAGAACTAACATTCGTACTCTACGGACATTTATGATGATGTTCTAGAAGTGTCGAGATCAAGTTTCACATTGAGCAGACATGAAATGTGTATCATAATCAAAGTTATCATATTGATAAATGTCGTTCGACACTCTTTTGAGCTATAAGTTATCGAATATTTCCTACTGAATTCGATATATTTTATAAGGTGTGGAATTTTCTTGAAGAACTACTATTCATGAAGATTTTTATCGTAGATATATGTATAATATTGCTTTATTGAAATACTAAACTATGCATCATATTTCATGGTAACGGATGACTCATCAAGAATTATAGTCATAGGACTTTGAAAAAATTCTCCTCTAAGAATAAAATAATTTTAACACGGTCAATTGTTACTAAATGTTTTTTTTAATTATAGGAAAATATTCTCTCTTTCACAAAGTTTGAGCAAATAATTCTCATATTATGTCAGTTAACTGTTTGTCACATTTGAATACTTCTCATCACATGCTGTACTTCTGGATTCTGTAATAAAACTTTCAATACAATTTTTGTAAATAAACAAATGGGAAATCGTTCAGTAATAACTTCAATCTAATCATGTTTGAAGTAGAAAAGAAGCTCATGAAATCACACGTCTAACTCTAGTGAACGTACTTTTCAGTTAAGGAAGTGATGTATCATTGAATGAAGAGTCTACTTGTTTAAAAAATTCAATAACATTAGAATCAGATTTGAACATTTATTTTTTGATGAAATCAACTATTCTAATAAATTGATAAACTAATTAAAATGAAAGTTGATCGATTATAGTAACATCATAGCATAATTGTGTCGTCTGAACACGTAAATACGTGCGCTACACTTTGTCTTTTTAGAATCTTCGTACTAACGGTAACATTAAGCAAGGGTCAAAAGTAGAGATATGAAAATACGAAAAAGAAATCTTTGAGCAACAACAATACGCACGCTAGCGAATTAGATATTAGTACAAAATCTTGGACTATAGCTAATTGAATTTCGTTGTTTCTTCAATTTTACCAGAGAATGATATTGAAATAAAATTTTTTGTTTTTTTTTTCTTGTCATTGTTTATATGACCGTAGAAATCAACGGTTAATAAACAATGCAACGACGATCCCATCAATATTTTATTGTAGTTTTTTTTCAAAGAATAACAACAAAACATTAAATGATTATTCCATATCATTAGTAAGCATCTGTTCGTTATCTGATGTTTCAATTGTAACTTCAATTTTAGGTGCACGACGACGTATGGCTGATAATTTCTTAGTTGTCGATACGGTTGTACCAACTTTAGTTAAAAGTTCACCAGCTTCTTCACGTTTTCGAATAGCTTGTTGTACCATTTCGATTTCTTCCATGGGTTTCGTTGCATTAGGTGCACGAACAAGATGAATATAATCACGTACTTCACGTAGATCGGCTGCTTTTCGATCAAGTGTACCTTGTCGAAGACTGAACAAATAAATAATCATATCAACTATGATCGATATTCTTCGTTAAACATTAAAATCAAATTCTTACCGTTTCATGATATGATGTCGTTCTCGTTTCGTACGAACTTGTTCAACACGTTTCATAGCTTCGACTACAATACAAAAGAGAGCTTTGTCTTTCAACTATTCTTCTTGATTATCTCCGACTTACACGTATTTTGCCACAATTCACGACTGTATTTCACTGGTTCATTTCGACGTTTTTCAAATTCAAATGTTGGATCTGATGTCAAATCTTTTCCAGTTAACTTTCGATGAGCTTTTGTCCAGCGTGATTTACGTGGATTCCATTTTTTCTTAAATGCACGATGACAACGTGAACGACAAAATCGAAAGATCTAATTGATTAACAAGTCAAATTAGTAGAAAGTAAATAATTTAAAATAACAATCAGTATTACTTTGCAATCGTTTCGTACAAATTGTATGCCATGACCTGGCCAGACCGTCGATGAACAATAATAACATGTTTCGAGACGCATGTTTCGTTCTTTTAATGGTCTGAAAGAGAAAGAACGATGTAGTAAGTAAAACAAATCGTGATTTAAAAAAATCGTTATCTACAAGACAATTCCTAAAATAAAATACAGTATCGACAACTGCGAGGAAATCTTATCGTTAGTATCTATATATGCTGCAAACAAACGACTCGTATGTCGATCGAATTACTGTACTTAGTAATGTAACGTGGAGTCGATTTTAGTACGAATGACATAGGACATTCGTATTAATTACGAAATTTACCTAAAATTTTGTGATAAACAAAACACAGTTTAACAACAACACAATCAATCCTTCAGTAACATTTGATTGGTGTACACATATGATACCTGAAGAGAAAAAAAAAGAGAGGCTTTGATAGATGTCGCATCTAACTGACAATAGATATTGACTACGCAGTGAACCATCGGGTAAAGAAGTTGGATAGCTTACAAAAGGCTCTTTCTCTCTCTCTTCAATTATCCAGTACAATACGGTGAAAACAACATTATGGCATGCATCAGATCTCGCTCTTAACGATTGTATTTGATGCAGTACTCGAATCCAAAAAGTGTTTCACATACAATGATCATCTGTTCACAGTTTTATGTAGTATAACGACTCAAAATTCAGAATACATCCTCTCAGTGTCGAAATACTACATATAATTACTTGATAGTATTCATGAAATAGATTTTTACTATATAGTAATGTCTGCTATGGAAAGAAATCATCAATTTCTTACATTGTACTAACGCGTGATCGAAACGTTTTTAGATATGACCGGCTTGAAAGTATTTTTCATGATTTATAAAAGTCTATGCATTAGAACCCTGAATTTTGTGCTCTTTTCGAATATGACCATTAGAAATGTTGTGTCGGTTTTTATACGTGAGTATTAAGATAACATTTGAAGAGTAGCAAAAACTAGTTTGGACTAATATTGTTTCCTTATTTTTATACATTTTCACTGGTGTGATTCGACACAGGAACTTAGAACCTTTATCGTTATCAAAGTTTGTACAATTAAATCTATCCAACAAAATCGTTCTTCGACCAAAAAGAGTTTCACATGTAGAGATGTTCTTGAAAAAAATCTGCTGGTTAGTTCAATATCAAATTTCGTAAAGAGTTGTTCGGTCTACAAAATCTGACAATTATTAGCATCTTCAAAAAGTAACTTGTAGAAGTTAGCAAAAGCTGATTGTTCTCAGTTACAATCAATTGTTTAGGCCTGCCAAAGATTACGTTACTAAAATCTCGAACAATCTGGTTCTAAAGCATAGATTTTAAATCATCAGAAATACTTTCAAGTCGGTCACAAAAAAAAAATAAAAACATTCTGACCAAAAACTTTTCCATCAGCCGTTATATTATTTTTGCTCAACCTTACTCGCCATGATTTTTATTACCGCTTTGTCAGAATAACATTGTCATTTAGTAAATTCAAATTTCATTTGACAACTGAACATGTCTTGAAATTCTATTTCAAATTATATCTCATGAATATTTCGCTCTTTATTGAATCGTCACCAAAGTTCGAATTTACAATCATGTATCAAATATTAGTCGTATTATAACTAAATAGATACGATGAAACTTAAATATATGATAAATATACATCATTTTCGAAGAGCAGCAATATAACTTAAATAAAAACGAATAAAAAATAAAGTCTTTCTTTTTTTTTCTGTATTTAGTTTTCCAATTTTATTTGTTTTCATTATGAAGTTTGTTGTGTAGAAGATCCTTCTTTCTATAATACAAATATCAAAAACAAGTAAACTAATTAAACATGAGTCAAAATTAAACTCACTTCATGAACACGTGCTTTTTCCATTTCTCTGACCGTTTGATCGCGTTTTGCACAGAGTGCATTGAAACTTTTCTCTGTTCGTCCCATTGGATGAACATGATAGGGACCAGGAATTTTCTTTGGTAAATCCCATGTTCCAATGAATTCACCGTATGGTGATCGTTCCGATTTTTTAATACCAGCTAAAAGATGACCTTGATCATCAGTTATGAAATTACTTGCATTTAATGACAATGAAGGTTTAGCATGCTAAATAGTAAAAAGAAAATGAGTTTACTTTATATATTCGATTCATTTCGTTTTCGCTCTCTCTCTCCCTCTTATTTTTAAATTTACGAACTATTCCAGGTTGGGGATCTCGTGGTACTTCATACATTTGTAAACGTTTTGGTACGAATGTTTGTTCATATTGTGAGGTGCTGTAGTTACGTGACATGTTTCGTTCGTTCAAATGAAAATGAAAAGCAAATGAAGACACATCTTATTAGCCATTGATAATATTAAAATCATTTTCATCGTCAAGCAACGCAAAGAGGTTTGAATCAATTTTGTATGTGTCGTTAGTTGTCAGTGCATACATATACATAGAACTAAAACTATTCTAGATTGTAAATTACTGATAGTCAAACTTTATTGCAGGGAATTTATTTATTCATCATAATATTATATTGAACTTATTTTTCAACTACACATCTTTAAAATATTTTTTAAAAAAAATCGTGTTTTATATGTTATATAATAATGATAATCATCGAATGCTAGTATTTGAGTATTAATGTGAAAGAAGTAAAACAAGAATTACAAAACTTCTTCATTAGTCAATGTTGATGGTGATAGTATTTCCCATCGTAATACCGGTGTACCTAATTTGATATGTGCAGCACCACGAATAGGTACAGATGTTTGACTAAAATATCTAATCATGCATGATACACTTGAAAATGGTCTTGAACATTCGCCAAGAATATAAAAACCACCAGAATAACATATACGCATATGCATACAACCTTTTGTAGTCCTATGTATAAAAAATAAAGAAAACGAAAGAGAAATAGATAAAAAGAATTGACATTTAGAAATGAACATCTGCAAATGTACTTTATTGACAATGAATAATCATTTTGATTACCACTTTCACTTTGACGTACAAGAAAACTACCCGATGTACGTGATTGTAACACATATTCGGCTTGTCGTCGAGACATAGCATGATGATACCAACTAAATAAATGTATTTACAAAAACATAAAAGAATATCTCATGCAATAATCTTTTTGAAAGCGTTAGTGTTACATACAAATATCGATCGATAGGGATTTTTCGTACGTCTTCATAGTGTTGACATGATGATGTCAAAGGACTTTTCAATGACAAACAATATGGTTTTGATTGTTCTGTATTTGTGATCTTTTGTAATGATGCTGCATTATGATGATTTGTTAATGAAAGATTATTGATAAAAGATGTTTGTAATTTATCCCAGGGTTGTTCATAAGCTGTCGATATTCTATGTAAAGTATTGTTTTGAATCGATGAACTTAGATGTTTAAAATGAAGTAGAGATGCCTGAAGAAAACATAGGAAAAATGATGTTTTTTTCTCGTACGCCATATCTCAACAATGAACATACTTCGAATGACATCGAACGTATATCATCTATAGGTACTGTTGTATCCATTTTTTTACAACGTTTATTCGATGGTGATGTTAATGCAAATAAAAAACTGCCTGAAGTATATGCATTTGAAGGATGCATTTCTGCATTAAGACAATGGTTCGGCGTTTTCAAGGATAGATCAAGATTTTCAATTATTGAATTCTTATGTGAACTACTATTCTTAGTAGTAATACATTGACATGATGGAACTAAACCACCTGGTGGTAACGGTGGAAGATGTGGTGGTGGTGGTGATGTTACTTCAAGATCTATTAAAGATTTTTTTGTCGATAATGATAATATACGTTTTGAACAAGTTTGACGAAGTAACTTATTTTTATGATTATTATTGAACAATGACGATGTTGATTGATCGTTGATATTTGATGAATGAAGTAGATTATCGATAGACGGCGTACTAGAATTCGATGATGATACTTGATGATGTTCGTTGAGTAATTTGAATTTTTCTTCTTGCACTTTTAAATCCCATGGTGAACAATAGGATTCGTCAGAATGAATATATGATTGAAATGATGATTGCATAGATGTTGCCATTGGACTCATCAAAACAAAAAGCAATTATGATTCTTTACGATAATGAAGATTATCTAAAAAGACGTTCGACTCTGTTTCCTTAACCTAACACATTTAACGTATTGATGAACAATTGAGACAAGAACAAATCATAAATTCCATCTAATCATTGTTCTTCCAGACATTTTCTAGTCCAATGGTGAAAGCAAAAGAACAGGAAAGAAATATGTACGTACATCAATGTATGTATGACCGATGCAATATAGTGTCTCAATGAAGATAGTCTGTCTATGTTTTTTTTTCCAAGCAAAAAAAAAAGAAAACTGATGTGAGCAATGTATGAAGAATAAGGTCAAGCACTATTACAATAGTTGAAGTAGTTCTATGTGAGCTGATTACTTCTCTCTTCTCTTTTTTTTGTATAGTGATGTTCATCTGTGAGACAATATTCTCTGTTTTCTTTCTCTTCCTTTTATACTTACGCAACAGTGATTCAATTGCTAATCCAAAGCTTGAGAGGAAGTAGAATGTTGGCAAATAACTAGTCGATACTTTAACTCTCGCATGTCTATAAAGCTATACAAAACATCATCTACAACTGTCTTCCGTTGATGAAATAGACTATTGTCTTCTCTATTCATTTACTTTCTCAAGTTGATAATTGAGATAAATGATGGTGTCTAATCATAGGCAATCGACTGATATAATACAAAAAAAAAATTAATAGTTTTATGAAAGAAGGTCGATGAATATTTTTTTGACAACGCTATGAAATCATACAAATACCCTTGTAATTAATATGTTGATAAATATGTAACATAGAATTATTTCGATCTTTAAATAACTTAAATGTTTGCATGTAGTTTCACATGGGTTAAAATCAAGGATAGATGCAAATTTCTAGTTCATTATACATGTGTGGTTAGTAAAGAGAAGAAAAATATACGATACTGAAGTAGAACAAGGATAAATATTAATATGAAAAAGAAAAGAAATTCAATAGGGAAATGTATTTTTTCATGCTATTAACAAAACGAGTCTTTTTCTTCGACTTATTCAATCAACACTATTACAATAATAGCCGGTCTCATTGTTAGTCAAATCACGCACTGTCATCATCATCATCGGTTATATCACAAATTTTGACGTATGAACAAATGAATATTTATCTAGTATGCCATTTACAACTATCCAAGTGTCGATTTTATAAATAGCTGATTTTTGCCTATATTGACCTCGACAACTTACCAAATATTTGCTAGGATTATTACATATACACAAACAAATGAACTATTTAGATAAAACATATGTGATAATTACAATCAATGTTTATGTGAAAAGAAGACGTTCAGTATAGGCTATGGTGTTGCATTTCATATCATGGTATAAATAGGCTTGTAAAAATATAATCTGTATTTGACGTTGTATAGAGTATGATTGTATCGGATTTGAAGTTCACTTACATGTCTGTGATAACAAGTGTATGACAGATGAAGGATATATCCTATACACTTCGAGACAAGTATACATAAACATATGTATATATATATGCCGGGGATGGCGTAGTGGTTCTATGCATCTGATTATGGTCAGATATCAGAAGGTTCGATCCCTTCCCCTGGCTTCGTGCATTCAGTGTCAAGATATATGGTATCGGAAGAATAAACAAAAGAAAAAGCAACGATGCACGTTATCGTCATCATTGGTTCGAATTCGATTTTCATTCTGTTCGTTTTCATTTCTTTGTATTCTTTCTCTGTTTGTTATCATTATCATGACCGTTGCATACATTCGTAAGCGTCCTCAAAAATTGTAAAAAAAAATCTCCCAAAAATATGTATGGATGTCACGAATAAAATTCAGCGTAATAAAAAAAAAAAAAAAAAAAAAAAAAAAAAAATATGTATATATATATATATATTACAGTTCGTATTTTCAATAGAACTAACAGATCTAGGTTAAAATGTAGCATTATTTAGTATCAAGGATTATTCGATTAATGTAAAATGCTTATTTTCAAAAATGATCATGACTTAAACATATGATTTAATAATTGTCAATCTTAGAAAAACGCACAGGATTCGACAAATAAATTGAATTTCTTGGTGACTATTATTATTAAACTAAAAATAACCTTTTCAGCTAAACAGACTTGTTGGTTAATTTTCAAGCATCAGATTACATACTATATTTTGTAACATTGTTCTAGTTGAGTAACAGTCAAGCCACTTAATACAGCTGATAATGCGATTGACCTTCGAGATTGATGAAGGATGTCATGTAGTCGAATAATATATTTTGAGTGTTACTATTAGTTCAATAAAAATTCTAAAAAGAAAAGATTTGTTAAAGAAAGATGACAAATGACTTGTGTATTCATAAAATCTATAACGAACGAAACGAAATTCTAGGATAAAGAATAATAAAATGGATCAATCAAGATAGTACTATTTATATTAGATATTCTATGTAAATAAAACGATTCGAATACCCGCTAATTCATTCACTTAGTAGTTGTCTGTATAAACATAACAAGCATCGGCATGCATGAAAGTTTCGTATCATATGGTATATAAAAACGGACTCCGTCAATGCTCTATTATGATATAAAATTAATCAGTGTCGAATGACTTGAAGAACATGTACTCCAAAAACAAATACCATATTGTCAGATTTTCTTCTGGTGTCACTGAAGGCATAAAATATCATATATGATATGTCCGATGTAGATATGAAGTTCGTGTGCTGATTAGTTGATCTCCGAGCACAATCGTATTTTCTCATGAACTCTACCCGTTCCTCAGCTTCCATAGTGTCAGTTCAGATCCCTTTGCTTAAAAGTTTAATTTATTATCAGAATTGATTTATCCCATTTAATTATTTACAGTTCAGTGAATACTGCCAATGTATTTTACTATTACGCATTGTAACTAAATAGGTATCGATGGATGTAAACGTCACATTTTTAAATATCGTTTTTACCTTTATTTCTCCAAGCAACTCAAAATTTAAAATAAGTAATTTTTATAGAAACAACTTATGTGATCAGAGCAAATACAAACAAATTCAAGTTTTGTATAGTGAAGAATTCGTTGCGTTTGATTTTTACCTGACTGATCATGGATTCAAATTTTAGTTAAAGTTGCTGTTGCAAGAACTACCATCCTGCTGCTTACATGGATTTGAGTGTTACATCGTAGTTGGCTATACTGTGCCTACTCGATTTCGACAGAGAATGATTGTTATTTTTCAATGATAAAGAGTCATAATTCGTCTTTTGACGTAAAACAGCCCATGTAATCAGAATTGCTCAAAAACAAAAATCGCCGATTTTCTCACGATTTATTAGTGCGATGTATCGTGAGACCTTATCGCGATCAAATCACTTAAAATATCGATTTTTTTTCGATTTCTACGAAAATGACTATTATTCAAGAGATCTACAATGACAGAATCTACGATTACTGCTTCAATCTGGATTATAACCGAGAGTCGTAGAACTCATTCCAAAAAAAAATACAACACATTTTTTTTGAAGACAAGCATCTTCATGAGAAGTTGGAAACTTTTACTGTATGACGCGGGGAATTCGTTCTACGTCTATGTGGAAAGGTTTTTCATGGAATAGATGCTGGCACGAGCTTACAATCGACCGTCATTCTTTCCACACATTTCATCTGACAGTGTCGATTAATTCTTTATTATTTTCATGGATTTCTATTTAAGAATTTATAATTGTAGAACTTTACTTTACCTCATATTCGAACCCGAAATGTTCTTGATGATCGGCCGACATGTTGCCTATTAGACGGAATTGTCATCTTACCAAAACAGTGAAAATACTATTCAAATAAACCGAAAACATATGGTAAACATTCAACCTTGTATGATGAACATTCATTTCGATTTACATTTAACATAAATAATAAGAAAACTGCTCTTTTAGTTTTGTCTGTATAATCTTCGATGAAAATAAGATTCTGATTTAATGCTATCTTTCAAAACAAAAGTACCGCTAATTTTAATAATAGAAAAGGCGTATTCATGTTTACTAATACAGTATATGGTTGTATATGCATGTATTATTGCATTGGAAAAAATAACTATTTACGTATTTTGTTAATATTGCATGTACCTATATACGTATAACTGAATATCAGTAAAAATAAATATATTTACTCGTGTTATAACAATGACGCAAAAACTGCAAATTTTATTGCAACTATCTAATCGATTACCGATTATTTGAGTTTAATCGGATTATTAAAAAGCGATCGTTGGTTAATCGCGATTAACCACTGATTTTTCGAATTATCACGGTCAATCGTCAAAACCAGCAATTCTGACGAGACGGGTTCAATTATCTTGGATGAATCACCAAAACCAAAATAATCGATGATTTTCGGGCGATATACCTGCTTCACTCAAAACGTTGGCCACTAATCGCGATGTATCTATCGATCCAAAGCATTGGTGATCTATCCCAGTTAATTCACCATTTTTTTCTTAAAATCGAGATTGATCGCGTTAGCTTCTATGAAAATCACGATAAATCATCAACACATAGGCGATTTTGACAGCATGAGAGTTGTGATTTAGTTACAACTGGAAAGGAGGAAGGCACATTATCCGACATAAATGCGTTCAGATCTCTGAAGCAGTTGCACTCATTTGAAGAAAATGCATGTAGTATATCGAGATCTCCTTGTTCAAAGTTGTTTTATAATTGGATCATTCACTCTATACTCGTTTCATTTATTTATCGGTGTATAAAAATAAAACATGATGAAATTTTATGACATACAAAAAATATAAGCACCACTGTTTCTAACGTTAAGTACTCCAAGCAGAAGCAAATTACCCAGGGAGCCTATGAGTTTGAAAATGTACTTTGATTTTTGCTGGGAACAGCGTTTCTAATGGAAATCTAAAAGTATGTACTAATGGGTACTTTATATTTATTAACAAAGTATCTATTGGTACTTTGTTTTAAGTAATCAATTACTTCAAAGAACAATAGACTAAAACTGATAAAGAAAACAAAAAACAAGGTTATCTTTGAATCAGTGTTTTATTAAAAATTTATTCTTGTTCAAAAAAAAACGAAATAAAAAAATACAACATTTATAAATAATAAAAACATGTACAGATCTCTGAACATGTTTAAGTGATACTCCTGAATTAAGTACTTTACTGTTATATATATTTAAGACGGAAACAAAGAATAATGCATATGTTTACGTTACTCACTTCATTTTTCTCTATAGTATCAAATAAATAGATTTATGAATTTGAAGAAAATAAATCGAATAAGAGATAATTATGAAACCAAAACAAATGAATAAGATATGTATTTGAAAAGTCTAAATCTAAATGGCGAATCGAAAATGAATTCGAGTTACACAAAGAAAACTTCTTAGCTCCGTCTACAAGTAAAACATGTCTACACATATATATGAGGATTCTGAACAGTTTGATAATAATGGCGTGAGAAATCAAACAAAGAACATTTTTATTTTTCAAAGTACTCTGAGGGTACTTTTTTTCAAACTGCAAAACACGGTACTTTTCCAAAATCGATGGTGACCTGGGTACTTTGCTTCTGCTTAGGGTACTTAACGTTAGAAACGCAGGCTGGGGAAGCGTGGAAAAAGTGTTGGTAAACTGTGGATTGGTACTTTGCTTAAAATTCCTGCTATAAACACTGATAAGCACATCGATAACAAGCACAAGTAGTTTTACTAGACACTTATCCTAACAGAATTAATCTTTCGACAGCAAATATTATTAATGACATATCAGGTTCCTTCATCTATGTTGATATTGTCAGTTGAAATTATCTATCGCATTCTTGATGATTTCACAATTTTATGTTCAGTTCATAATGTATTTACAACACTGAACGTGATCATCGATACATATCATAGATATCAGTTAAATTTCACTATTTGTATGAGCTCAGATTTCTTTCATCTTAAAGATATAATTGATTTTAAATTGTTGATTTTCGAATAACTATAGTAACATGACAATATTTGAAAATTACGGAACATTACTCGAGAAAAGGAATCATTTATTTATGGAAAATATTTCAGGAGATCTCATTGAATGTCTCATATTTTCTGTAATGTTCTACCTGATTGAAAACAAAATACATTTATGCTTTTAAGATTTCGCTATTTAATTCTTCTACTCCATATGAAATGAATCGAAAAGCATTGAATACATCTAGTTGATAATTATGAATTCTACACTTCTTGAATCTGTATTGACGAAGGACAGGTACGAGTCGGAGGAATATGCGGTGTTACTATAAGCATAGAGAAGGCAAACACCAATCCTCTGACAAAAAAACAGAAAATCATATTAACATCATTGAGTACTTATGAATCTTTTAAAATTTCATTTCTGAAAAAATTTATATCATCAAAAAACTCAAGTCGATTGCTGTATGAAGATAAGAAAACCTGCTTATTCGAGTAATGGATTATGAGAAAAACATTCTGCAAGCATTTCAATCTAAGTTATCGTGAACAAGGGAAAATTCTCAAAAGCAATTGATTGTTATATTTAGGAAATTGTGGGTTCACATTTTTTATCATCAATGGAACTATGAGAAGAACTGAAGTATCAAGTTTTTTTTTCTTTTTATTAATCACTTTCAGAAGAAAAGATCAACTTATAGTTGTTTTCGATTGCTCAATATAAAGTTTTCCCAAATTGTAAGGTGTAAAAAAGGGAACATAACAGTAACTCGATAAACGAAACATGTTGTATTTTCTATCACCTTCTTGTTTTTGTCTCAATTTGCACTTATCTATATCTCAGAATAAATTGAAACAATGAAGCGAACCTCATGTCTAAATTTAGACAGAATCAATTTTGCCACTGTCATCAATATTAGGTTTTTGTAAACTATGTTCATCACTATAAAATCAACATATTGAAAAATGCTATTAAAAATTCTTTATCATTCGATATATTTGATAAAATCGATACTTGTTCTCCTTTTTCTCAAATAATACGTATCACGCAAATCAACCTTTAAAGCCATATTATTGATTCCGATAAAACTTGAACTTTTCTATCCCCATAAATATTTGCCTCTTGTCCTACAATTAAGTGTAGCAATAAATAAATACAGAATAACTATCAAATAAAAAAAGAGAGCATAATAGAACATTTAATGCTCTTACAGCATATTAAATTCCTAGTTCAATACAGTGATTTTTATGGTGATGAATAGTTTAAAAGAACTAATTTTGATGACAGTGAGAAAATGAAACCGTTGCAAATCTGGATATGAAGAAGGTGGCGCCATTGTTCTCGATTTATTTCGCATGTGTGTGAGTGCAAATTCAGAGAAAAATAATAGGATTCTAGGAAGTAGATGCTCAAAATACATGCTTCAACTTCATTTATTCTAGGGAATGCACTCGACATGATGTCCATCCGTGCAAAGTTTCGAAAATCTTAACATTCTTATGAACTTCTCTAAAGCACTGCTGCACTAACAATCGTATGAGCCCGGCGTCCGACATAGATGTACGGCCCAGTCGCCGTGAAATAAAACGAGACAAAATTCTTTTGGAAATTTTCAACATGAAATCAAGTTCTGGATACGTTTTTCGTTTAGAAGAGCTGAAAATCTACTTTTCACCGCTATTTTATAATTTTAAATTGATTTAAATCTATCTTCAAAAATCAAAAGCAATTTTTTAACTGATTCAATCAAACAATGATCCAGTTTCTTCTAATTCAACGAAATCTTTTTCGTAATTAAAGAGTGAGGCATATGTGTGACATCCTATGGTCAAAGATTGTATTTACCATTTGTTAAGTGTAGAAGTTTGAGAAACTTTTCGAAAATTTGCTCTACATAACTAACACATGAGATAGACGCATGTCACGACCATCGCGATTGAAATCAATCAGATACTGATTGATCTTATACAAAAAACAGCCTAGATGAGGTTATTTTCTTCTACATACGTAGCATTGTTTATCAGTCAGTGCTCTCCTATGATTTTCCACCCATAGCGAAAAATATTTAAGGAAACGCACTGCGTAACGCGTTTTCAAGATTCGGACATGCGTTTCTCGCCATTTTTCCGAGTGGAAGTGCATTTCGCAGCATATTTACTTAGATGGAACGCGTTTTGCAGTCTTGACTTTTCTAGATGATGCAAAACGCTTCTTTTAGAGATTACGCTTTGAAGCGTTTACGAAGCTAAACGCTGTTGAACTGATGTTGATCGACAAGAAACGCATTTTACAGAGTCACAATTAGGAGAAAACGCGAAACGCATCCCTTTAAAATACATTTTGCATCGTTTACGCTTCGAATGATGAAAAACGAATCTCTTTTGTCACAGCATCTCCCACCAAATTTATCTTCATACAGCATGTGGATTAAGAAAACTCAAATATTTTTTTGGCTGTCGAAATTATCAGAAGTGGTTTTACAAAACATTTTCTGATAGCATTGTTTTCGGTCATAAAAATGGCAGTGAAAATCTTCTGTAGGCAAGATCAGAATCGAATTCTCCTAATACTTATGCAGATTACGTCGTTTTCTGAAACTAATTCCAAGTTAGACTAGCATTGAAAATTAGTGTAACTAAAGTGTATCTCGTATTAGAAAACTTATTCAACTACCTTTCCATTCAAATCAAACGCGTTTCATGTTATCGAATATATAGGACTGTATTAAATATTAGAAATTTTGAAAAAAAAAGTGACGACTGAAGTAAAAATAATGTGTATGAAAAATTAGCGTTAGTGTGAGAAAAAATTATTTTCGCGAAAAGTATGATTTGTCATAATTATTATTGTTAATCTATATGCGGACTGGCTTATCTTATAGTAACGGATTATATACTCCCGAAAACATGACTAAAATATCAATTACTCCCGTTTATTATCGATGCAGCTAATTATGGCTTGCTCGTAAAAAAGATAAGAATTGCAGAACAAATCTTCTTTCAATTATAAGTATTCTTGGTTTTACAGATAATGTATTTACCTTTACAAACGATTGTCAAGTCTAGTAAAAATTTTGAAAAAATTCAAAATTTAAAACTCAAAATACGAATTCTTTAGAATTTAAATTTATGAAATTTAATTATTTAAAATTTAAAATTCAACTCATATTGAATTAAATTCATTTTTGTCGAATATTTTCGGTCAAAAAAATAGTTTTGCTGATTTTTTTTGACAGTTAAATTTATAATAAAGTAACAGAAAATGGTACTCCTAGTTGAATAGAAGTAGGAAAGTAAATATGAATATTCATTAATCATTCAAATGTGAAACGGAAACTTATTCAAGTTTACATGACACGTCTATAAGAGTAGAACAGACACACATACTGAGCGATTATTTTAGTTGAATGGTAAGTACGCATATCTTCTACGCTGGTGTTCTCGTGTTCGAATCCTCCTCTTCAATCTATCCAAATTAATTTAGGCTAGCTACAAAATGATATGATTTAATGCAAATGGATGTATGGATAGCATCTATAAGTTGAGTTCTACGAAGTCCTTCGTGGTTTTAATATTTTTTCCGCCTCCAAATTATGAAATACCATAGTTTGGAAAAGACCGCGAAATACTGCTAAGAAATAATCGTTCCACAACGTTTATTTTAATAAATGTGAAACGCGTTAAACCGGCCAACATTAACGCGTTTCACAGCAATGGGGAAACACGTTTTTGTCGCAGAAATTTACGCCATGGGAAAGTGCCAATCATAATCTTTGCCTTTTCTTATTCCCATTGTTGACAGTAAATATTATTTCAACAATGTAAACATCAGCGGAGAACGAGAAAAATAAGGCGCACTGATGAAATGAATTCTCAACGTGAAAAAGGCACATACACTTATAAAAAGAAGGTGGATCGAGAAGTCAAAAGTGTTTGAAAAAAGTTATTCTCCAAGTTTGAAATAGCAACTGACTTCATACTATCAGCAGCAGGCTATACATCACTCTATTGAGTTGTACATCGAAGCAGACAAAAAATACAGACTAAATATTTATTGTTGAATATGGAACAAGAATCTTTTTTTCGTGCTATCGACACTGAAGACATACAATCAATTCAAACAATGCTAGTACAACCTGTTAAAATCAATGCTTTGACGCCGAATGGAACAGCTTTGTATCGTTCTGTTAAAAGACGTAATTTTCCAATCTCGAAATTACTCATAGAACACGGTGCGGATTCTAATGTTGTTCAGCTAGATTTCGATCACAATGAAAAGCATGACAAAGATGGTTTGATACATTCATGCTTCATCTCAACTCCAATTGACTTTTTATGCATTAACTATGAAATAAATAGTGACGTGTTACTTCAACATTTATTAGAAAATCGACCAACGATAAGCAAAACTATGATCGAAGATTGGATCCTACGCTGTTGCCAATTATTTGACGAAAAAAATGATTCAAGATTGTTTGATTACTTTGCAAGTACTTTATTGAGAAAAAATATGTATGATCATATTTCGTATGTTGGAAATAACGCTTTGGTTACAATAGCAGCAGCACTTTTAAATATTGATGCACAATTACAAGATTTATCATTCAAAGATGGTGGTACGCATGAAGCATATTTCACACTTGTTACACGTAGTTTATTTGAAGACTTAGTACGTTTCCAACTATGCAAAGGTTCTATTATTCAATGTGAGAAGGAATTTGAACACATTCTGCGTGAACTTATGGATAATTTAGAAGCATATAATTTACTTGTGGATATTTCTCGTATTCCTCCGGGAAGAATTGAATTCTTTTATCCTCGGATGTCTAAAAGTATTATCAAGAAATTAAGACTTTTGAAAGAAAAAGAACAATATACGATTCCAGTTAAATGGCAGCAACATGCCTTATGTGTTAATTTTCTGCGTGAAACTAATACTATTGTCATTCGAATTGATAATCTCAACATTTGTGAAAAGAGCGAGCATGTAACTTATCAAAACAAAGATAATCTTTGCATAATGATCCCAAAAATAATCGGAGAAATATCATTAGACAGACTCGAAGATAACGAAGAATATTTCATATCGTTGCTTAAATGTGTCAAAGAAGTAATAAATAGACGTGACGGAATTCAAACAATTTATCATAATTCGAATTTGAAATATTTGAATACAGAAAGAGTAACAAGCATGACTACGAAATTAATAGAACAAAGCGAAGTTCTCAAATGTTTCATTCAACAAGCAGAGGGTAATTGTTTTATCAAATGTCATGAATGTCGTTTGGCTATACGATGCAACAACGATGATAATACTTATCAGAAAATTATGAAAATTATGCGAGTCTATGCAGTGAAACTACCAGCAGAAGGTATTGTAAATAAAAGAGACACACTCGAAAATGCTCTCAACGAATATTGGCAACAAGAGACAAGCATTACAAGTCAGTATGCTATTTACCAAATTACCTTTTTTGATAGATATTACATTCAATTTTCTTTCATGGAGCCATTCTTTTTGAGTACATATTTATTCGAAAACAGATTCTTAGACAAAAGAACACGGGCACATAAGAACGCGAATTGACTAATAGCACTTTTCAAATAGAACTCATCAGAATCATACATAGGATAGCAGAATTTTTCACGGCCAATACTTTGATACTCGATTCGAGCTATCGTTACAGAATATTTCAGGATTTCCACACCCATACATTCATCAATGGAACGAGTTTGTGTGGTCAACCTTTCACCTATTCAGTTCGGAGAAGTCCATTTCTATTATAGCTCATTCGATAGCATCTTTCACTGGCTAAAAAATCATATAGTTGCAGATCATATTGTTGAATTTCTACTAATTCTAGATGCACTATAATATAGGGTGGTTCAAAAAAGGCTTACACCTTTCTTGTAACGCTGTCTTTTTATCTTTAGCATTCTATTTTAGTTCAATTCTTTTTGTAATAAGTAAGCCTAGGAATAAGTCACTCGTCGGTTGATATAATTTTATTTTGAAGCCCTTTCATCGTAAATGAAAATAATAAAAGTAATTGATTAAATAGGAAAATGTGTGCTCGAACAGCATGCTTTTATCGGAAAATAAAAGTCATTTCTGAGTGAGATTTCTTTTGGACTTGAAAGTTTATGTTAGGAATCATTTGAGAACATGAAATCGAAATTCGAAAAGTATTTAATTCAATTTAAAACATTTCGTTTACTTTCAATCATTTAAATTTAAAAAAACCGAATCATTCAAAATTTTCTTAAGAAAAATTCTTGAAAATGTATTCATTCATTTTAAGAAAAATTATGTTTAGTGTGAGTTCGATAAAATTACTATATGAAAGTTCGATAGTTTCATAATTTATTTTTGAAAATTTACCCTATTCAAGTTTAAGTTTATTTCTGCAATCATATTTACTTTTCAATCGGTTGCTTTTCATAGAGTTCGTTATATATTCAGCTTCTCTATTTCTTTGTGATAAACTGCGATTTTTAGAGTACGCTAGATAATTGCTTATTTTTCTTTTTGTATTCAACTACATGTAATTTATAGAGCCCACGGAAGAAGTTGCTACTAAAAATATGTTTAACAATTCTTTTCTGAACTTGAGCACACTGTCTGGCATGGACTTAAATATCGAATGGGCAGAAACTTATCGAGGCGCAACATCATTTATTAATAAAAAGAAACAAAACATAATCGGTATCTATATTGATTTCGATTAGGATCTCTGTTTTTGATTATCTATCTTCCCAAATCCTTGCACTCCCATATACGGTATTGTTTCATCAATAAGAGAAAAAAATAATATGCGGCTAATCGATATATATATATATATATATAATCAAGTTCTACATTGATTTTGATTTAAATCGTTGCAGTTAATCATCCATTTTTTGAACCTTGCTCGTACGTATTTAGTATTCGTTTCTCACTATAAGCTAAAAGATCAAGCAACAGGTAATAAAAATTTAGAATAACTAATTTGCATTGCTTTGATAAAAATTTTTCTCAGTTGAATACTTTGTAATGTGGTGCGAAGCATAGCATTAATGTAGTCGTGCGCGGAGGTAGGTGTGGGCGTGGGTTACGAGAAGAACCACACCGACACATACCAACACCGACGCATACCTACAACTACACCCACACTCTCTAGTGGGAAATAATTGGTGGGCCAGAAGTGCTGACTCTATTTGCATGATGAATTTTTCTTTGATAAAATGCGTGGTTGTAAGTTGCTCCCTAAATGTATAAATAAAAGATGCAGTAAAAGACGCTCTAAAGAACGACTATTGATTGAACCCACTAGATCATCTAAGAAGAAAGTTATAGACTTACAAATATGTTTTACAAAAAAGAAAAATTAACCACGAACTCGGTTTCGGTATTTATATTTAAATTTATGTTCCTTAGGTCCCATACAACGAATTCTTTAATCCACAGAAAGCCGTGTAAAATTCTTTACAAAACTATACATAAACATTTCTTTCAGATCGTCAATCAAGGAAGCTAAGCAAATTAAACGCGAGTCGAAAACTAAGAAAAGCGTTTAAATTTGGTATTTTTTTTTTAACCTTAATTTTTTATTCTCCTACTATTTCCATAATAGAAGAGTAACAATAATCAGAATTCTGTTTGTGGTTGATACTCTCAAGAGTGTTATTTCTCGTAGTGTTTAGAAAATTGTTTACCACTTATGAGGTGCGTGAGAACCAAGTTCCAAAAATAGGTCAAAAATCGACAACTCCGTTTGCAATGTATATTCAGTAAGAAACGAATAACATTATCAAAGTTGTGATCTGGTAGCTACGTCGAAAGAGCAACCATTTCTGATAAAGTCAATGCAAATCGATCGCAAAATATTTTGTTTTGATGAAGCTATGGGACTTTTACTGCATATTTTCGTCATAGAGAGAAATTTCCAAACACACGTTTTACTAACGAAAAATTGATTATACCAATCGAGTCAGCACTTCTGGTGCACTCTTTACACAGAAAATCGATAATGCACTTCTTTATGATGAGTGCAGAATATTTACAAAATATCGAAAGATTTATTTATCAGACTGTTGTTTTTACAGTTAAGCAATTCGATCTGATTCGACAAGAATATCAAGCATTTAAGATTGAACGCATCATGTATCCATCCATGACATTTCCTATTGAAAAAGGCTACATTAATTTGGCAATGTTAGAAAACAAAGATCAGCAAGAAAAAGAGAAGAAACTTCATGATAATCAACAAAGTAATACAGTCCTAGGCACATTTGAAGAAATTTACGGTATCAAGACTACAATCGATGTGAACGATATGCTTGAAAAATGCCAACAACAGAGGAAAAAGTTACTCTTGCTTGGACGCGCCGGAATCGGAAAATCCACGTTTTGTCGGTATGTTGCTAGCCGATGGGCAATGACCAACATGTGGCCACAATACAAAATAGTTATTATGATTCAACTGCGGCGTCTAACAGAACATCGCTATGCTTCAGGAAAGAAGTACTCGTTATTTGACCTTGTGAAAGAAGAATACTTCCCCCATAGAACTCTCTCAAAATTTGAAGAACAACTTTTTCAACAGCAGTGTGATAAAGGTGAAGTGTTATGGCTACTAGACGGTTATGACGAGTTTGCACAAAATGTGCCAGAACACTTGACGGATTTGTTCGAACATCTGTACAAGACACAGCATCACATTTTGACGTCGCGTCCACATCCGATTACGTTACCGTATGATGTAAAACTGGAAATTACAGGATTCACAGACGAGAACATAGCTGAATACGTCGCGACATTTTTTGATCAGATTCAAAACGAATTAGGAAATACACCAATACTAGTTCAAAATTTACTGAGCTTTCTGAAACGGAGTCCATATGTGTGGGGTATTGCACATATTCCGGTTAATCTAGAGCTAATTTGTAGTATTTGGAGTGATACAGACTGGTCTACAATAACAACGTTGACAATAACAAGTCTGTACGAAAAAATCATCGAATGGTTATGTCGAAGGTATTTGTCAAAACAAAACATACGGACTACGATGATGCCTAAAGCGGAAATTTATGAAAAATGTCACAAAGAATTGACACTTCTAGAAAAAATGGCTTTTCATGGAATCAAAAACAATACTATTATTCTATCGTCAACATTCCTACAACAATGCCTCAAAGACGCAGACAATCCAAATGACGCATATCTTCAGGTATTAAATATGGGTATATTGAAATCGTTCGACTTTAAACCAATGAGTACTGATGTTCAACCAGACAAAGATCACTATTTTATACATTTGAGTTTTCAAGAATACTTTGCAGCAAGATACTTAGTTAAACTTATGACAGACGAAAACAGAGATGTCATCAAGTTTATTAATGACAATAAATATAATCAACGCTTTGTTTTGATGTTCTGCTTTGCATCTGGTCTTCTCGTGCTAAACAAACAAGAGGATTGTATCAATCTATTGTGGAACACTTTATGTGGAGACCCTCTAGATCTTATTGGTATAAGACACATGAGAATTATTATCCCGTGTCTTGAGGAAACAGGACTTGACACCAATTACCCTAAAATTAACGATCAAACCAGCTACGTGCATAGTCACATACAATGTGCTGTGTCCACCTATAGCGACTTCAACACTGTGAATGCAGACACACACCACACTATACATGAAAATCTCGTCGACTTACTGAGTAAGACCACATTGATTTTAAATTCGACTGCAACAATAGCATTGTTTACAAAGCTTCTACAAACGAACGATGAAAAATTAAAAACAGGTACTATTCAAACACTCGCTCAACTAACATCATTAAATCCCTCTAAAGAACTTTTACAATCCTTGCTACCGACACTTACGGATTCAAAACTAAGTCAGTACACAAGTAATCTTCTTTGCATGATGGGTGAAAAAGCAGCAACGGTTGAGGTGATCGAAGCATTGCTGGATACACTACGGTGTTCGGACTCCAATATCAAGCGCAGTGTATGTAATGTTTTCGGAACGATGAGCGAAAAAGCAGCGACGGATGACATTATCAAAGCATTGGTGAAAATACTATATGACTCGGACGACAATGTCAGGTTCAGTGCATGCAATGCTCTCGGAAAGATAGGCAGAAAAGCAGCGACCAACGAAGTGATCAAAGCATTGGTGGAGATACTGAATGACTTGTATTCTGATGTCAAAATCAAAAGCATTGTATGCCAGGCTCTCGGTGAGATCGGCGAAAAAGCAGCGACAGCTGAGGCGATCAAAGTACTGGTGGATACACTAAATGACTCGAATTCCAATGTCAGAAGCAGTGCATGCCATGCTCTCCGTGAGATCGGCGAAAAAGCAGCGACCATTCAAGTGATTAAAGCACTCATGGATAAACTACGCGACTCGGATCCTAATGTCAAAAGTAGTGCATGTCATACGCTCTGTGGAATGGGTGAAAAAGCAGCAACTGCTGAGGTGATCAAAGCACTCATAGATACGCTGCGTGACTCGGACCCAAATGTTAAAAGCAGTGCATGTGATGCTCTCGGCGAGATGGGTAAAAACACAGCGACCGCTGAAGTGATCAAAGCACTCATGAATGCATTGTGTGACCTGGAGGGTGATGTCAGAAGCACTGCCTGCAATGCTCTTCGAAACATTTGCAGCAAAGTAGCGACAGCTGAGGTAATCAAATTACTCATGGATGCACTGCTTGATTCAGATCATGATGTCAAAATCAGCGCTTGCTACGCTCTTGGTGAGATGGCTGAAAAAGCGGCGACAGCTAAAGCGATCGAAAGACTTATGGGTACACTGCGTGACTCGGATCCTAATGTAAAAATCAGTGCATGTGAGGCTCTCAGTAAGATGGGCGAAAAAGCAGTGACTGTTGAAGTGATCCAAGTATTGATGGATCTACTGCGTGACTCGGACCTTAATGTGAAAAACATTGCATGCGATGCTCTCGGTAGAATGGGTGAAAAAGCAGCAACTGCAGAAGTGATCGAAGCACTCATGGATACACTACGCGACTCGGACTCTGATGTCAAAATCAGTGGATGCCAGACTCTCAGTGCGATGGGTGAAAAAGCAGCAACCGTAGAGGTGATCGAAGCACTCGTAGATATGCTGAGCGACTTGGATTCTAATGTTAAAAGCAGTGCATGTCGTGCTCTTGGTGAGATGGGTGAGAAAGCAGCGACCGTTGAGGTGATCGAAGCACTTAAGGATAAGCTACATGACTTAGATCAGAATGTGAAAAGAAGTGCGTGCGATGCTCTTGCTGTGATGGGCGAAGAAGCAGCGACGAATGAGATGATCAGATTACTGGTGGATACATTGCATGATTCGAACTATAATTCTAAGTATAGTGCATGCGTTGCCCTCCGAAATATGCGGAAATATGGAAAAATGAATGAAGTGATAAGCACTTTAATTATACTAAATGTATGGGAGAACAATCTCAAGGCTGTATCCGAAATTATAGCGTCAAATTCAAGTATTTCTATGTTAGAATCAAATGTGGTTAAGAATTTAAGTCTTGAACTGAATGGTCTTCCGTTGTATCAGTTGAAAGATATCGCTGTGGAAGCTCTTGTGCGCGGTTACTGTGAATCTAAGATTCATGATTGGCTCCCTATTATAATCAAGTGTGCTGTTGCAAATAATTATGGTATCACCATTACCCGTGATAGCATTGGGTTATATGGCAGCAATCAGCATTGTACCATTATTCAGAGTGACCCTCGTCTTTGTTTGTCGTTGAAAAACGCGCTATCTAGTTTATGTCCTTGCAACCGGTGGCTAAGAGAAACGCGGAGCATATCGACGATTGTCAATTTTATTTGCAGATGTGTCCATTGTAATTTTAATTAGATGGCTTTTGCAGATCGAAATTATACGTGTTTAGAACCATTGATTTAATTTTGAGTAAGATAGTAACTGTAGTTATTATTCCGCGTGGATGTGGTTGGTTGCAGAATGCTATTTACATAACTACTGACACCAGAATTAGCTTTCGATAGGCTTTACGTTCACCTTCGAAGTGGAAGAATTTGGAAACGAATCTCTAATAAATGCTAAGATAATTCAAAAATTTAGTATTCTGACAACGATTTCTATGGAGATAGGCTTAGATAGGAGAATGTTGTGTCGTGCGAAATTCTTTTTTAGGACTAGTCTGTGCGTGAGTGCATAGGGGGGATGTTATGGGTGTAGGATTATTCGTTAGGAGATGGTTGATTATTTTCCTCTGTTCATTCTAGTATCCACATCCGAATAGTGGTCCTTGAAAGTTTTGACAAATTAGTCGAATGCTTCATATTTCGTTTTCTCGGTACAGCAGTGTTCGAAAGTAGGTAGGATGTACGAAGTGCACTTGGGCGGATGTGGGTGTTGGACAATATAGGAATATACATTCTTGTAATAAACAGTAAAGTCTGGCATTTACCCCCACAAAATCAAGATAGTTCATTATTTTTTATATGCAAGAGCATAAACCATGATTCCAACTTATTGGCCAAAACTGAGATAGATTCAAGCTCATCTGTTGATGACTTAGCTTCCTTTGCATGGAGAACAGTTAAGCGAACTTTCATTTTCTTTTTTGATGCAATTGAGATTTTTATGAATGTTATTCAATCACGTGTGAAGGAAGAGAAAGAATTCAGCAGTTGGAGAATTCCAACCAAACTGTTTTTCAAATAATTATTCTATGCACTATTGCAGGTTTTTTCTATGGGCTTCATCAAATTGTGACTTTCATTGAAAACGAATACATCTTGATGGTGGACAAAATTGCATGCCTTACCTACACTGTCGGCCTTCTAATTAGTTTGATGTATGTCCGTAAGTAAAAAGATACGGATGGAAATAATTATTTGTTATATTTACTATTTTATCGATTAATACCAGTTTATAATAGTGATATCATATTTAATTGATTTAAACTTAATACATATTAGCAAGCAAAGATTTCACTTTTATCTCGAAGAATATGCTTTAATCTCCATATCAAAATCTTGAATCTTTTACGTTCAGTGAGATGGGTGTTAGTATAGAGCGTTGATGTATATGTGGGTTTCACTCTTCAGTTACACCCACACTCTCAGCACAAGCTTCGATAAAAGCATTAGTTTATCTCTAATTTTGTTGCATTCTGTTTGTGTCAATGTTGTCCTAATCCCTCCCAATAGCAGACGTCTAGGATGTCAGTGAGTAATGCAAATCGATGTTGAATTAAGAATAAAAAACAGGTAAAGAGATTATCCTGTCATTCGCTTTCTCTCAGTATTGATTCGACTCTTTTAAACTCGTTTGACTAGCCAAAGTATAGAAACGAATGATTTCGACGACGATGCATTATTTGCTTCGCATGTGCAAAGACTGAATTCTCTACTTATCTCAAATTTTTCACAGACAAATATGTTGTGGGAGAGAGAGAAAAAAATAAAGAAAGGAGACTCTTCTTACCTTAACAAGACATTCTCTCTTTATGAAACCCGAAAAATGCACACAGAAAGTGTATCGGAGCAATAGTTGATGCATCAACCACCCTTTATTTGTTAGAATTCAACGACAATGATCCATGTTTTACAGTGGTATTCGAAGCAGAGAGTTTCGTTTAAGAAAAAGTTGTTCTTGTGTTTCCTCTAGGTGATTCACAATACCTCATTGCAATCGATTTTACGTAGCACAATTCCTCAAGTGTTCTCCATAATCCCTCAATATTCCTCAACTATTATTAGATGAATAATTACTCGTTTTCGTTGAAAGTATGTTGCGTAGACTCTTTCTTCGAAATATTTATGACCTATATAATACACTTGCTGTTTTATTCTTTGAGGATCAAGAATGTAGGTGTGCACAGTTTTTGAGTCAATTTCTACATAATGTGTAGACGACAAGAGCGACAATTTCGATATTCAAACATTTCTCTGGTTATATGGATTTCTGTATAAAAGTATTTCTACATAAAACACAAAAAGATATACTTAATATAAAAAAAAGGACTGTGATGGGATATGTATCTTGACTTGTTTTTCAAAGAAAACAAATAAATGTATACGATGAAATCTTGATGAGAATCTTAGACTGTGGAATCAAAAATAACATTAACATTAAAAAAGGAGAAGACTTGCCCATTTTGTCGAAAAAATAAACATACTTTTTACTTAGAATATGACTGAAATCAGAATCATTTTCGAGAAAGCAACGTTCCAAATGAAGGATCTTGCTTTTTTCGTACGAGTTCAAGCGACTGAACTCATGTACATCGACCATTCAAAGATGATTAATGACTATATCGTTTAGTGTTGTAAGAAGAAACAGAACAATATCTCATGAAGAATATTCATTCACTTTTTCAGATATATTTACATTTCTAACGAATATTTTAATTCACTCTGAATTCAACATGGTCAGTAGTGAGTCCGGAGAACAACTTAAATGTCATATGTTACGACTGACTGATGTTGATAAGGAGCCACATGAATTTTTATGTCCTATCATTGGATATGCGGATTTACCACTCGTTTCTCTAGAACATGCTGTAGCACCGCTCATCTCTCTCGTACCAGATATCCAAAAGTATGCTTATGTGGCCAAAACGAACTGTAATGAACCAGCTGATGGTCTTACAATAGATGAATCTGCTGCAATCATGCTTCATACAATGAACTGGGAACCAATCGATAAATGTTTGTATGTCATGTTGAATGAAGCTCTACGGTCAAAATACAGGCATAATCTAAAGCCATGGTTTCTCTTTCTCAAACTATTCCTAACTGCATTCCATAAGCTTCCATCTATTCCACGTCGAACTGTTTACCGAGGTTGCAGGCTTGAATTGGAAAAGCACTATGAAAACAGAGAAAAAGTCATATGGTGGGGTTTTTCAACATGTACGTCTTCAATCAGAACTTTAGAAGCAGAACATATTATGGGTAAAACAAGTACGAGAACATTATTCATCATTGACTGCTACTCAGGAAAATACATTGGAAAACATTCTTATTATTCATTGGACGATGAAATAATACTTCTTCCTGGGACTCAACTCGAAGTGTTTGCATGCCTTGACACTGGTTCTGGTCTTCATGTGATTAGCCTCAAAGAAATTGAGCCAAACTTTCCACTCTTGGAGCCTATGAAAAGCAACATGCCACTTGCGGAATCAAGCATTTGTAAGTGACTGATCATTACAATTTTCAAGCGTCTTAGTTCATCACACTAGTCTAATTCATTTTCTATGGAGATAAAAGTGTATTAAATTCTTTGGATAAATTAGTGGTGGAAATATTCCATGACTTTGACCCTTCAGTTTGACTTTTATGACATCTGAAGAAATCCTATATTGAGTTCAGGTTCATTTTCTTATACTTGATGAGCTTTATTATATTTGCATCAGGGTTCAATCTACCAAATTTTTGGATAATTCTAATAATAAATCTAGGATAATTTCAATCGTTTCTACTGTATTTAGTGATAATGTAATAAATGAGTTTCCAGCATCAATTGCAACTATTATCGGTTCATTCTTCTTTTTGAACGATTCTGAACTGCGAACTTTGTTTTGAATGATGTATTTGGGAACTTAAACTCTTTTCTCTCAACGAAAAAATCATTAATCACAATTATTCATACTTGACATAGGATACTCTTTTGTCTCAAGAAATGTTTCATTCCACGTGTCACTTGTTTTTAGTGATGTAAAACATAGCCGCAAGCATTGCCTTCTCTTTTCATGTACATTTGCATTTGAAAACCTTATTTTTAATATAATTTTATTCAACAGGCTATGCAAAAGCAAAAGCAATGCCAAGAAGCACAGTCACTCGTGCACGTGGTTTTGAAATAGTCGAAATCGATACAACTATCCCAAAGGAAGACTCCAACGCCCAATCAAACAAATAACATGCGAACGATACAAGATTATTACAAAATTTCTTGTTGAGGTATCCTTTTTACGAATAGATTTTGGTAACAAATTTCTTCAATTGTGTGATTGTAGTTCTGTTTGAACAGATAATAAATTCCAGTGAGATTCCCATTTACAAATCGTCATTTTTCAGCGAAAAATAACCTGGATTATATTATTCACAAAAGTCCACAAACTAACATATCCAAAACTATTTCTCATAATCTGCCTCTGCCATAATCTATGGTAAATACATGTAGAAACTTAAAGCGGAAACTCTTCCAGAAATTTTTTCTGACTTAATAAATAGCCACATGCTTCCTTTCAGCAGATAATAAATCAAATCTATTTCAAATATGTGGCTTTCACAATTAACAAAGGATTTTTGAATGTGTGGTGAGAAGCTTCTCTCAAATCGGAACAGCAGCCACATTTATGTCCCTGTACTAAACAGACTTTATTATTCTGTAAGAATATCGGTTGAGTAAACGACATAAACACTGACTTCATGCTTTACAAATTCTTATCCATCTATTGTCTGAATAAGCATTCAATGCCGCTAGGGTATCGACTGCAATTATATGCAGATCGTTCGCTATGTTTCGTTTATTTTTCTGTTGCACAGCTCTACGTACAACATGCATAGAAATGAAATCTCTTGAATTCTGTCGATTAGTGACCGATCTTTCTTTTTCGATAGTCTCGCGTTTTACCTGATGTCCCATGATGACGAACGTGATAGAAAATATGAAAATAGTGAATAAGCTACAGAAATGACACGAAGAAAACATTTTTATTGTTTTCTTAAATTTAACTATCAAATCATAATTCTGGAAAAAAATAAAAGCGTGCATTATTCTCGTTCAAGGGTCGATTCGTCAGTTATTATTGGAAAAATAGCAATAATATTCATGATGCTCTATGCGTAAGTAACATTGGATATTGTACGCACTTTACTCAACATCTGTAAATGAGTTCATGCTTTTCATATGTGTTTTCTAAGATATTTTAAAAGGCGCTTATGAATGGATAACCATGGGAAATATTTTGCACTTCTGTGCATCTTTAAACATCACAAGAAATCCTTTATACCAATCAAAAGACACGTGTGATAAAGAATAATCTCTTTTACTTGTCCATTCAACACATCAAACTATGAGATCATCACATAGATAACGCATCATGTCACATTGGAGTTTTTATCTGTCTTCTACATTCAAATTCTTTAATCATCATTTATTTAGCTATTTTCGTATAGATTTCCAAGCTTTTACTAATGAATTAGACGAACACTAGAGAATTAACAAGCAAAGTCAGAAATCTTCCTTGCTCTAATTCCACATTTTTCTCGTCTGAAAAGTCGTACATTGGATGCTGACTCTATTAAAACAATGTATTGTCCATTGCAACCAACTTAGATGTGAAGGAAGTTAGCATAAATTTAAAAAGCAGCTTCTCCACTTTCAAACGAAACGCACCACAAATGAAATTTTCACACAATACTTTTTTTAACAAGTCTGTAGGTTGATGAATCAGCGTTGAATCCTCAAATTAATCACATTATACTAATTAAATAAAGTTGCATTGATGAACAATCGTATTTGCTGTTATCAAATGTTTTATTATCACCTTAAAAACAAAATAACTTTTGGCACCAATTATATTCATGATGAAAATATCATAACCAAGTATAATGCTTTTAGACAACGGAAACATTCCTTTTTTCCTATTTATCTTGAGGGTATCCAACTCATTGTATCGCTCGAAATCTATTTCAACAGTGATCCTTCTTCATCAAAAACAAAGCAATGCAAAAAAGGAATTTGAGCTGTCAATTGTAATATGTGTTAATCTGTGATCTTGTTGTTAATATCAGTCAACATATGCTAATTCCGTATCATACAATCAAATTCAGTATAGTCTGTGATCATGGCGAGGGTGTGGATGTGAGAAAGGCTTCCAGGTGACAGAGAATCTTCCCTCAGTTAATACATTCATTTTATAATGTACATTTTTATTATCAAACCAACGAGTATTAAGCCAGCCAACTAGAATGTTCGAGTCTATTAGTTTTGGACGATCGAACAACAGCGTGCACCGTAGCATAAGTCTAGGATTAATGAAAAGCAAACGATGATTACTGTCGATTGAACCTGTGTTAAATTATATTGTAACAAAGAATTACTAAATCAGACGACACCTATATATTAAATGAAAACAGATCAATCAGTATGTTATAACCATACAAATCAATCTGCTAGTCTCAACTCTTGCTTTTCAGCATTCGATAAAAGTCATCAAATCAAATTTAAATTCATATGCTAAATAAAATATTTAATTAATAGAAATGTAGAGTTAATTTCGATGCCACGTTTCGTGTTATTTATTTAAAATATTGAAGCACTCATCAGAACTCCGCATTACAATATTTAAGCACAACAAATACAGGGGTTAAATACATAAGAAATAACTAACGTTAGGAGCATGAATATATATATATACAAAAATGAAATAGTTAAATTTGGGAATCAGAAAATAGTGAACGATGCGCTTGAACACAGGATGAAAAATTATCTTTGACTTTTATTCGTGCAGTACAAAAAATGCATGATTTTTTCCAAATTACTAATTTGACTATATTTAGTTTTATGAAATATTTTGTTAGATTTGACTATACAGATTCCAAGAAGGTACATCTAAAAAATATTCAAAATGTATTTCACCATGAGTCATCGTCAAACTACAGAAGTTTTCATGATAGATTTGGTGCTAGATTGCTATGCAACCTAACAAAAGTAACGTGATAAGATTGTAAGCAATTTTCATAATATATCCTCGATGAAACAATCATTTGAGCGAGAGTTACTGATTTTTACTAAATAGATTTCTAACATAAGGTGCCTGCGCTAGTTGTAGTGGTAAACGCTCCCTAAAATCGAGGTTACCAGGATGTGTATTAGAACGTAAAAGTAATTCAATGACAAGTCTTGCAATTGAAATATCGGGACATTTTGTAATAAGATGCAATAGTCGATTTCCCTGACTATCGAAAGTTTGACTCACATTTGCTTCACACCGAATCAGTAGATGAATAATATTGAGAGACTAAACGAGAGAAATACAAGATTTTACATTTCAACCGTGTGTGATAAAAACGGCGAAGAATCTTGTGTTCTCGAACTTTTTTTTTTATAAACACTTCATTCTTAACAAGATTTTACTTCCCTGAAAAAGAACTACACATGTTGTAACTATTATATTTCTATTTTTGAAGTAATTATGGATATAAAAATCAACTAGTGAGATATAGCTGTGTCGGCCACATTCTTTTACCGGCATGTTTCTGTTCAAATCTGGAATAAAGTAACCAACAAAAGTTCGACAAGATTAAAAAGTACATACAGATCGTTTTTTCCATTTGTTTCATGTTTAGGGTCGGGTGTGATTGTTTTGAGAAGACGCACACTTACACTCACTGTATACCCAACGGTTAATTATCGGTGGAGCTCATGTTTTATTTATGAATATGATTTGATGAGACTAGAAGATTCCTGAAAAGATTTATCTTCATATATACGCTATCATTCTCGATGTATGATCGTTCTACACCTACCTTCTTACCTTTGGTAAAGAATGTATATGAATAAATTGAATTACAACAGTTTTGCTTGAAATGTTGGCTGTAGATAGATCTACTGATGACTAAACAACTCTAAAAATTTCGGCGACAAATAGTCTACGATTTTTGAGATACGAAATGTTGAAGACATTGAATTCTCTAATCAATCGTTGCTACACACAAGCATTTTTGCAATATTTCATATTTTAAAGAAGAACAAATAATTTTGAGACAAAAATGTTGTAATTCAATTTTTCCCTATAAAAAGCCATGTCAAAGGTAGAAGAGTAATTAAAACATGTGGTAACGAACTCATTGTAGTTAAGTATATACGTTTTTAATCTATTAATATGCATGCTGGTGGAAATGCTCGTACGTCAAGGTTTTTCCTCATCACTGTACTTCAGACTTCTTATTGATTTTCAACAAGTTCAAAAAGTAGTGTTCTCTTGTTTAATTATACAGCATTTCGATGATGCGCAAGTATTAGAACAGTCGTTTAGATACGGGCGAAAAATAAAGTAAAGTAAGAGAACGATTTGACTACAAGTTTTTTTTTTAATCGATTCGTTTTGTTGAGTACGTGTGAAGAAAAGTATATTTTTATCTTAGGCCATGTTAAAAGAATAGTTAACATTGCGTTTATCTACGGCTTCTTACTTTTCTCTTTTTTTCTGTAAGGCTTATCTTTCTTGCTTATCAATCGGTCATTCGAACATTCTTTTCAGCAAGCAACACGACCTATTCTTTGCTCCATCACATGTGCCCATATTCTTAACTATTGTCATGTTTTTTAAAATACCAGTGACCAGGTTTTCAATCACTTTCGATCATTTATATTTATCAATTTCGAATTTTTTGTGCAGCATTCATCCGTTTTCGAAGATATTTTTATCTTTGTCCTATTTGGTCGCTTTTCGTAGCAGTCTAGGCCCATATGCCACCGAAAGAGTGTTGTATTCTCCGTATGATTGTTCGGTTTTTTTTCATCCTCACCTTAAACACATGCTCCGAGAGAACGTTCTTCCATCTGACTATTGCATGGGTAATACGACTCTCTCTGGGACTACGTTTTGGTGTAATTGGAGTCTACGTTTCTACGAAACATGGTAGAAGTGGATAACGAATAAAAAATATTCACTTACAAATATTCCTTTAGATATATCGTCGAACCATGCCGAATGTTAGACATAGAGACGTTTGCAGCACTGTTCTATCTGATGATGAAAATCTGACTTCGCTATAGGTATAAATGGTCGAAAGATAGTAAAAATGGTGGTTGGCCTTTTAATAAATGCTGACTATAGTTTAAGATATACTTCAATATGAGACTAATACTTAAGAAGAAAATTCGGTAGAAAAGTGGACTCGGTTGCATCTTGCGCAACTGTAAGTATCAAAAGCTAGACTATACGTCAGGTTTCGTGAACTCTGATGTTGAACGATCGGTCTAACCTAATTTTATAGATTGACTTATTAGATCTTCTGCCTACTAGCAGCGATATCGACACCCACCAGGTGCATACAAACTCACGTACCCTGAGTCTTCCTCCCGTAGTGGTACATGTTGAAACGTTCGCAGTGTTCTAATTCATAGTCTTAAGATTTTTCTCATTGTAACTTAACAGTTGATGAAAAATAGTAAACATTTAGGTTTATCTCGGGAACCATATTAGTATAATGGTTGTAGAAAAGCATTGTTGTAAGTAAAGCTATCGTTTTCCTTTTGTTTTTATAATTGTTAAATAGTTGAAGTGAAGTCGAAAACCTCATTTAAAATCAGTAATTATGAGGTTCAAAAATAAAAACAGCATGCTTAGACATCTGCTATATTTTGTGAGATGAGCTAAGAATTGCTAGTGGTGTTCATTGCTTTCGCTGCATATTTATACCGTCTTTAAAGATATATTTAAAAAATAAATGTATTCCTTTCTTTTCTGTTTAGTGGTTAGCGCGATTATTGTACCGGTTGCTCTAGTCGAATATGTCTTCAACGGGTGCTGTTGAAATAGATACTGATGAACATATTTATGCTCATCCAGAATATGTCGACAAACTGTTTGATCATCAACTAATGGGTGTACAAACGTTATATGAAGTCATTTTACACGGTATACAACTATATGGCGATCGACCTTTGTTTTCATATCGAGACTCGTCCAATCAAGAATTTCAATCTTATACATACACGTAAGAAGGCATAGTATATTGTGCATGGTTTAAGAATAACATAGTACTTAAGTGGGAATTGAACTTGATTTCGATCAATCAATTTTGATTCAGATGAAACTGACAATGAGAATATCTAAAGCTGCGACGAATAAAAAAAATTCTAGCTTCAAAACTTTGATGAGTCAATACGAAAGTAATTGAACAACATGCCAATCATTAATATCTTCTTAATCCGCTGGCTGTGTACTTTGGGATGAGGTTATTTCATGTAAACTAAAAGTACTTTTGATCATGAGATTTGGTGGATTATATTCATACATGGAAAAATAAACGATTTATAACAGAAGTTAGAAATATATTCATAAAGTTCGAGTTGAAGCAGAGCTGCCAAAACAAAGAAATACGAGTCGAATTAAGGGGTACTCGGAGCTGTTCACCATTTTTTTACCTCAATTCTCAAGTCGTAGTCCGATGCTATGGTTTTTCAAGATCACTAACAAGTCAGTGAGAGTTGAGTATTCACGAACCCACACACGTATGTCGAAACAACCGCTAAGATGAAAATAACTCAAGATCATCCATTATTTTTTCTTCCATGCTCTACTAAATTTTATGTATGGTTTTCAATAAGTTCTGACAGTTGGAAAAGTTTATTGACAGAAAAAGACATTCGGCTGATCTTTCTACTGACAATGTTCGAAGTTAGTCGCCATCATACTCGATACAAAGTTTCATCTTGTCGATCTACTTTTGAAAATGTCTTTCTGTATTCCTCAACCGGAATTGAATTGCGCTTCTTGGTTATTACTTTCGACAAACTTGTTGCATATGGATATAAGTCAAATCTATCATTTAGATAGCTGAGTAACTAAAAGTCTGAAGAACAAAGATAAGGCAAGTATGAGTCATTACTTCTATATTTTCTTGTTGAAAATAGTTGTATGCATGAAACGAAAGAAAAGTAGCTAAACATTAGCCATATTAGCGAGTCAATAACGCTTCCATTTGTTGTGTAGCTACATGAAAGTTTTAGCTGTTAGGAAAAGCTCCTGTTGAGGTTAGAAAAAAATCAGCATAAAATATTAGACTTGTGTTGTCAGAAGTTTTTGAACGCTGTTTGTAGAAAAAGAAAACCCTAATGATGGTGGTACTCATACTAAACCATGCATTGAACTCGTTGCTTTTTGGTTCATCTGAAATTCAATCTATAAAAGAAGTATTTAGTTTTTCCACTATCTTTTCTACTATATTCAAATCTAACTGGCCATTTTGTATTTCGATTATTATTTCTTAACTTCAAAACATATTTTTCTTAACTATAAAATCTATTGCAGGTACAATTTACTTAGTAGCGTACTCAAAACATGTTAACTAACAAGACTAGCCAATAAAGGAAAATTTTCAATATAAAATCTAAATTCGTTTACTTTGAATCTCAAATATTGGCTATCAGTAAAAAGGTTCTCAGTAATTTCTTTCACGATACGATGAATCCTTTGTTTGTCTGGTTTGTATAATATGACAATTTCACTTGTAGGCAAGTATGCAATATGATGCATGACATCGGAAGTGCTATAGTGCGCATGCTTCCTAAAAAGTCGAGCGATACATTTATTGGTATATACGGTTCGGTTACAGTTCAGTATGCCCTCATTTTGTATTCATCTTGGTCCTTTTCATTGGTACCGGTGGGTATCTATGACACGCTTGGCAAAGATGGCGTACGATTTATTACTAAGCATGCTGAGCTCGAATTAGTTTTCGCGGATAATTTACAGCGTGTAAACAACTTGGTTCAATGGAATGATGAGAAATCACTACTTAAAACGATTATTAGTTTGATCCAACCCTCGTCTGAATTGACGGAGAAAGCAAAAGCGAAAGGAATTCAAATAATAACATTTGAGGATGCAATGAAAATGGGTGCTGCGCATCGATTAGAGCCGAACCCACCCAAACCTACTGATACAGCTGTAATTATGTATACTAGCGGTAGTACAGGAGAACCGAAAGGTAACATTTGATTAATGTCTCAATGCACTGCAATGTTGTAACCTTTTTTTGTGAAGGATGTATCATTACTCATGAGAGTTTCTCGTGTGCTATTGCCGGTACGCTTCTAGGTACTGATTTGGCACCTGACGAAATTCCACGTATTCTCAATTTTATGCCATTAGCTCATATGTTTGGTTGTGCAACGATTGTTACAACTACATATATAGGCACGTATAAGTGGTACCACTGAATATCTTTTTACATAGAATATATGTCATATTCTCTTTTTTGCAATTCACTATTCAGGCGGAGAAGTTGGTTTCTGGCAAGGTAAGGTTGACAAATTAATGGACGATTATCGTGATTTCAAACCGAGTCTGCTCGTTATTGTGCCTCGTCTTCTCAACAAACTCTATGATAAGGTGATATCGGAAGCACATCAAACAAGTGTTTCTGCCGTTGATTCTATCAAATCAGCTGTACACTCGAAATTGACTGAAATTCGACGAGGCAATTTTTCACAAGACACAGTTTGGGACAAACAAATTTTCAATAAAATTCGTTCAATGTTTGGTAACAATGTTAACCATGTAGTTGTATCAAGTGCACCACTCTCGTGTGAAGTAGCTGACTTTTGTCGAGCAGCATTTTCATGTACTTTTCTCGAAATCTATGGACAAACAGAATGTGTTATGGGCTGTTGGCAAAAGAAGAACGACAGTCAATCAGGTGAAACAGGCATTCCAACATCAGTGAATCATATCAAATTGATCGATGTACCAGAAAAAGGATACTACGCCAAAGATCGAGTTGGTGAAATTTGTATTCGTAGCAAGGCTTTATTCAAAGGTTATTTAAAAGATGAAGCTAAAACGCGAGATACAATTGACAATAATGGCTGGTTGCTCACAGGTGACGTGGGCCGTTGGACAGAACATAATACGATGCAAATAATTGATAGAAAAAAGAATATTTATAAAGTAAGAATCAACAGAATAGAAGTAGAATTTTATTCTCATTTGATTTGTATCTAACATAATTCTGTGATAATAGTTAAGTCAAGGCGAATTTATTGCACCTGAAAAGATTGAACGCGTATATGAACGAAGTGAATTTATTTCGCAAGTGTTCGTTTATGGCGATTCTCTTCAAAATTTTCTCTTGGCTATTGTTGTACTCGACCATGGATTTCTGAAAAAGTGGGCCATTGATAATGGCCATGAAGCAACGTTTTATGAAGCACCTGAAAAAAATGAAAGTTTGCGTCAAATTGTATTAAACGATATGATTGAACATGGGAAACAACAAGATTTGATGTCATTCGAACAAGTAAAAGCGATCGTATTCATCAAGGAACCATTCACGATCGACAATGGTCTTATGACACCTACATTTAAGGCACGAAGATATGCTGTCGAGAAAAAGTACAAAACGCTTTTCGATGAATTATACAAAAGTCTAAATGTATAACACACGTAAAACATTTGCTCGAATTCTTCTAATATCACCGTAATACAATAAAAGTAATACGTCAATGAATAGTTTTTAACAGTGGCTCACCTATTTTTACCCATAGTGTACTCTAGAGAATCAGGACGTAGATGATGTGAGTGAGAATGTGAAGTCAAGATCCATTACCACTGAGAATTAAACTCACTGGCATCAACGTCTCAGTACAGGTGTGGATTAGAGCAAGGCGACCCCTATATCCATTGATACACACACATATGTATGAAATACTCAACTCTTAGCACGTTCACATCCACAAAATTACGCAATGAAGTTGTATGTTTGTTGCTCATTTAGTTTCATACAAATACTAAACAATGGACTTTTGCCTTTACTCGTTTCTATTAACTATTTGTGCGCATCGTATGCTGATGCACGAATAGATGAGTTTCAATTTTAATGTGATTGTTTTGTAAGGAAGTTAAAACAAAGAAAAGGAGAAAAAAAAGATGTTATTTTTACGATACATTCCAAAATAAAAATTGCAGAACTTTACCAATGGAAGTCGACTGATTCCACTGAATCACATATTACTCATAGATTGCCGTCTGCAACCATGACTATATTAAGTATACAGAAGTCTAGTATCCAACTACTCATACAGGTTTGCTTTCGAATATTCATTTTCTTACATATTTCTACTATCGTGCTGTGAGACACTGATGAAGTATAACTTAATCTACAGCATGTAGTATTATTTTCATTCTCACATCTTGAAATATTATCATTACAAAAAAAACCTCATTTGTCGAAAAGTGTACAGATTTATTTGTTCTCTTTAATAAAATGTTATGTTTATCTTCGAAAACAAATAATTGAAGAAGTTGGAAAATGACAATGATCACTGTTTTTAAGCTTCTGTAAATAGAAAATTCATGCCTCAAGTAATTTTCGTGTGATTCAGTTTGTGATAGAACGAACACATTCTTTCCTTTTCTGCTTCATTCTGAATGAAATATTCGACTGAAAACAAAGTAACTCGTCTCCCGTATTACATCAATCAATAATTCATCAAGGCCTTTACATTGCACATTGAAGTGAAGTTTTTATTTACTCACTTGTTGTGCTGTTCGCAAGACCAGTCTGTGAATAAAAAGAAAACAGAAAGGAACAAGAAATAATTTTACAAGCAAGTTTTACATTCCTCTCTATTCATCGTAATACTTCTTAAAACAAGTGTCTGAATCTGCTGTGTCATATTCGTTCATCCATTTTTATTATAATCATGAATCTTTACGCGTCTACCTTTTCTCAATCGATCGATGAACCTGATGTTTTATGGTTCAAATCTCGAATACCAGCAAATACTATTCGCCTTGTATGGTGTGATCCATCGACGCATTCAAATGACACGACTAAACAACTTTTACTTAAGATGGATTTCAATTTATTGATTATCAACGATCCACAATTATGTGAAGCAACTGTTAAGAAATTGCATCGTGAAGAACATCTCTCAATATTTCTTATTCTAACTTCATCAGTTGCTGAAGAGCTGGTACTCCTCAATATAACTTCTGATGTGCACGCAATCTTCATCGTTGGTTTCGATGAAAAAAAACAGGCAAATTTAAATACTTTACCAAAAGTTCATGGCATCTCAGGTTCTCCTTTTGAATTAATAAGAAATATCACTAATTTATTGAGTTCTTTTGAACGTGCTCACATATACCAACACGAGCAGCAATCTTTTCGCAATTTGAATAAAGAAACAGCCAGTTTTCTATGGTTTTATATATTTCGAAACGTTGTTCGCCGGCTTCAAAAAACTGATGAAGCCAAAATTGAAATGATAGAACGATTTCGTGAGTATTATAGTGATAACCCTAAACAACAAGAACATTTGCTTACATTCGAAAACAATTATGAACCAGACCATGCACTATGGTGGTACACCATGCCTGCTTTCATTTCTGATATCATTAACAAAGCAATGCGTGCTGTCGATCTTGATACTTTGTTTGCCTTACGTTATTGTATTGTCGATTTGTGTGAATTACTCGAAGATGCACCGCGATCCATTAATGAAATAATTGTTTATCGTGGAGTTCTCATGGAAAGAGATAAATTTGAAAAAATGCAACAAGAAATTTGTATCAATGATCTGATCTCAACACGTGGATTTTTTTCCACTTCACGTAAACGTTCAGTGGCTGAGCGATATTGTTCAAACGACACAAAAGATCTCAATAAGGTGAATCAAAAAGAATACAGAAAAGCTTTTACAACGATTTTATTATATTTACATTTCAGATTGAGATTATTTATGAAATTATTGTTCCTACCGATGTTAAACATATTTTCTATGCAGATATTAGTGGTATCAGTCAATTTAGAGAAGAAGAAGAGATTCTTTTTGATCTAGATTCCACATTTAAATTAGTTGCTATTACAAAAGATGTCGAGAGCAGCAATCGCTATATAATTCGCCTTTGTGCATGCGACGATGGCTGGCAACTTGCTACTAATTATATTTCTTATCATAATAAAAGACTAGCTATAGAATCTCCTGAATTAATGTTTGGACATCTTTTAATCGAGATGGGCGAGTGTGAAAAAGCGATCATCTACTATCGACAAATGTTAAACAAGTTATATGAACACTCTCAAGGTAATCGAAAATCCAGAAAGAAATATTTCATTTGTATCCTCCCAAATATCTCTACATATTCATAGAAGACTATTGAGCGTTATCCAGAGTGATAGTGCTCGCCATGAATACAAGATCAATATTGTAATGATAAAAAACGATCTGAATAGGGTCGATAAGTGACGACAAACTGGATCGAGTAGCTAGCTGCCACTCTATCGGCAATGATGTTTATTCGCTACTTCATGTATCTAGAGTGTAGCAACTTTACAAAAAACACACCCATATATGGGAGAGAGAAGAAAAGACAGATAGATGGAAATATTTTAGAACAATGGAAAGAGAACAAACAGAGAAGGAAGGAAAGTCAGTGAAGCTTGCCATCAACATTGACACAAGTATGCCGGGCTGTTTTTCCATCGATATTAGTATACATTCTTCTCAGATTTTCTTTAATATCTAAAGTCAGATATTGTCAATTAGAATATATTGAAAAAACTGTCAGCACCATTCTTGTAGAATTACAATATGAAACAATAGTGTGCTAATACGTATGATAAACAAAATCATTCACCGAGACACATTTTGCTTTTGTTCATTTGTTCTTAGTGTTAATATATTTTAATCATTATGTAGCATCATAAACTAAAAGGGAGAGCAAGTGACAGATATTTTCAATTCAAGCAAGTGTCATACTAATTCTACAGTAGGATGTAAGTGTGCATGTAAAAAGGCAGAAGATAGACATCCATATTAACTCATACTAACAAGCTGCATCTATTCGACTATTGATTCTTGAAAAATGTTTGTCGTTTTTATTGGTTTATAAAGTTGCCAGCAGCGCTGGTAGAAATTTTAGTCAGATCTATCAAAATAAATTATTTCGTGCCGAAATGTAAAACAAAACTGTTATAATTTAGATATGACATCTATTGAAGTACGAATCATTAGCAGTATTGCCATGAATCGTATTGGTCATGCTTGGCACAATAAAGGTGATTTTACTCGAGCGATTCAGTGGTTTGACTCAGCATTAGCTATTCAGCAGCAAGAGCCTCAACTAACTTATAATATGGCATCTTCAATAAATAACAAAGGTGTGATACTCATGGGAGCGGATAAACTTGAGGAAGCACTAAGTGCTTTTCAACAAGCAGTCAATATACTTGAACGATTCCCAAATCATGCTGATTTAGGGAATTATATTTCAAACATGGCTGCAGTGAAAGATAAAATGGGTCATTATGATGAAGCTCTCCATCTTCATCAACGAGCAAGAGAAGCTAATAGAGCAATAGGCATTCCCGATGATCATCCGAAGGTGGCTGAAAATATACGAGAAACTGCATATGTATATATGAAACAAGCAAGATGGGATGAGGCATTTAGTGCATTACAAGAAGCGAAAAGTATTCAAGAACGTATTTTGTTTCCTACGCATCCTGAATTTGCACGTACATTGTTTACAATTGGGCTTGTTCTTCGCTCACAAGGGCACTTTGCTCAAGCACTTGATTATATGGATCGAGCTCGTCGAATTTATGAATTAAGCTTAGTTCATACACATCCAGACATTGCGAATGCTTGCAATTCTATGGCAAATGTGAAATCTAGTCAAGGACAATTTGCTGAAGCATTACCTCTTTATCAACAAGCTTTGAATCTCTACCGACAGATATATATCAACAACAAGCATAGCGACCTTGGTCGGATACTTAATAATATGGGCCAAGCACATCGCCACTTAGGCCATTTCCCGGAAGCATTCGATTACTTAAATCAGGCACTATCTATGCGAGAAACTGTACTCGGTCTCGATCATCCAGATACGGCCACTACATTGGTCAACCTTAGTCTGGCTTATAGAGCAACAGGCGATTTGAATACTGCACTAGAGTATGCATCGCGTAGTCTTGCTATTCGACGCAAAAAACTACAAATTGGTCATGAAGATTTATTAGCAACAGAGGAATTCGTTATGCAATTGCAATGCGATATCTTCAACTTAGAAATACCAATGAGAAATGAAGCCAATTCTAATCTTCACTAAAATAATCATATTTGAGGATAATCTTCTAGAACATTACTTTTTCTTATTTCTTTAACATCCGATGCAGTCACCAAAAACGCCAAAACGGTATTTTAATGCGTTGAAGGAAAAAAAAACAGAGAAAGAAAGCGTTTAACCCTTTCCGGCCGGATGTTGCCATGTGGCAATTTTTTCCCTATAGGGGTACGGTATTTTTCAAATAGCCGGGCGTAAAGGGTTAAATCGTTCAGTTCACAGGAAAAAGAAGACAATGCGTATAAACGAGTTGATCTCGCCATAACGTATTTTCACGCATCTAATAGATGAATTTTCAGAAATCAATGTATTTTGACAGTAGAGTAACCTATGGTATAGATGTAGATGAACTGTAACTCAGCTCGTCCAGTATTACTATCCTAGTCCTTCTTTTGTCACTCCACTTCACGAAAATTCTAAACGAGGAAGAGCAACGATGTGTCGACACCTGTGAAGTTGCCATTTTGTTGCGTTATATTTCATTTTAGTTAAAAATTCTAAAAGGCTGAAGCTGATGCTTCTAAAATCTCTAAACTAAATATTTATAAATATATATATATATATATAAATTTTAAAAATTATTCATAGATATTAACTGAAGCAAAACGAAAAACACTGATTATTCAATGAAACAATAAAATATCGACTAAGTATTCGTTAAGAGTTGTACTTCTGGAAACTGTTTTTCCGGAATGTTCGTTTAATATCAGCAGTAAATTTTTAGATATCTGATAACGCGTAAGTCTAGTCTAATCGTAAGTTGATTGTCTTCTATTTATAAGATCCTTTGGTCGAATCGATACTAGCACCCAGAGCAACTCGTAATAATGTATTCTCAATAATGAAGAAAATACAAACTTGATACGTCTCGACGATTTTTTTTTCTTTCGCTAAACACGCTTCAACGCTCAGAAATCAGAAACGCATTTAAACGGTTTTATTTCACATTTTTGAATGCTAGAGGATGCGTCAATTTATAACGTGTTAAAACGCAAAAATTTGGACATATTTGACGGTGTAGAACGCGTTGAACGAGAAAAATAAAAGGCATTGTTTTAATGCGTTTCTTTTCGGAATGTTGACTGCTAGGGTATAGCCATTAAACATAGAAAAATCCGAATTCACTCGTTTGATCTCTTTGCGTTTTTTGAATCTATCAAATAGTTAACCCTTGTCAATCATACTCGGCTGCAAAGGTTCGCGTACTGATCACGTACGGTCCTCGTAAACGATTGTTTGCAACAGTCATTTAAGGTATATTCAAATTTTCGAAAAGTAAATAAAGAAATTTCCGAATCTTTCATTGAAACGCAATAACGACACGGCATTGCAAGTCAAAAGTTTTTAAATGTATTGGAAATTTCACACTTCTGGGATATTACCTGATTTTGGGAAATACTGAATAATTCAGAGCACAAATGCTTGAATTTCTGAAAACTCGGACATTGCCTTGTTTGAAACTCTGAAGACTGCTGAACAATTCAAGAATTCAGATGGATCAGTCCTTGAAGCTATTTTATAACATACATGTAAAGAATTCAATCGTTTCGGTTTCCTTTTGTGTCCAGTCATGCCCTTTGCTATTATATTTGCATCGGCATAACACGGTGGCTACACATTTATTTTGTAAAAATGAAATGATTAACCATCCAGCGAACAATTATCTTGTCTGAGCAGGAATCTTGGAGTGAAAAATAGTACATGCGATATTTCTTGATGATTGAGTTCTCTATATCCTATAATCGAATTCGGTCATCGTCGCCGAGTCGATGAAACGTTCTCGAACAGCATGAACATGACTTTCGAGATGTTGATAGATTTTTTACTGATGATCAACGTCAAATTATTGTCACGGAAAGAATTGAAAACAATACATCGAGAAAAAGAAACTTCTGATCTACTCACATCGGTTGATTTTGCTAATCTATTGTTTTTCCTTTGCGATACTTTTGACATACATTCGTATATCTTCAGTTGTTTTTTTTAATGTGATTATTCAAGCCTTTCGATTGCATGTACGTCTATGAACTATCATACCACGTTTGTGTGTCAAGAATGTGGATGAGTTAAAATAATATTTAATCGTACATGAAAGCAAAAACAAAACCCAAAAAAAAGGGATCCTCTATTTTCATATCACTTATTCACAAAACATTATTCTTGTAATTAATTAGAATCATTCGACCAGAACAAGACTCGAACCGGCATCTTCCAGTAAACGGTTCACCACTCTACTTTTCTCGAATAATTAAAATGATTTCAGCGATTGTGCCTTAAGCTGCTTCAACCATTGTACAGTGAAAATTATGAACTCCCTTACTTACGAGTGTAATCGACGATGAAGAATTGCAAGGGCTTTCAAAAGATATGAAATTATTTTGGGACAGAAGAATTATCCAATTTGATAATAGAATTAGAATGCTAGAAAATCTTTGTTTTTTATCAAGTAAGCAAGTATTTTGTTCGTACATATTGACACTATATGGATTAGTAAAATACGTGTCAGAAACAACTCGATTAGTCACTTTGGTAGAGAAAATGATTTCGAACTTTTTCGAGATGTTTCCCAAATCAAGCTGATGACTGATGACAGGGGAAAGTCAATTTTTTTTATCAATTGCTTTTAGTGTGTCCCTTTTGTGTACTTTTTCATTTTTCTAAATCGAAAATCAAAATTTCTATTGAAACCACCTGGTCCGGTGTGCTCTCACAGGCCCTCTCTTGTGTTAATTCATAAGAATGTTTTCAAAAAAATATGATATTAACGGATTATTTTATTGACGTTGATTGTAGTGAACTCTTTTCTTTGGAATTATTTAAAAAATCCTTGAAATAATTTTTTTATTTCATTCAAACTTTTGACTTTCTTTCGCTAATTATTATTTTTCATCAATCAATATATTTTCCAATAAACGCATATTAAAAGAGTCTAGTGTATTACTTAGAATAAGAAAAAGAAATTGTTTAATCATAACAAAGATCTCGACTATATTACTAACTAATAATTATTCTTCACATAGCAATGTTGGAATTTCTAACAGTATCATTTATATTACCAATATTAGCAAAAGTTATTCTTATTACTATTTCTAATATAATTCTTGGTTTTACATGGCACTCACAAATAGGTTTCGAAAAACAATGGATCGAAGCAATGCGATGGAAAGAAGAAGATGTACAAAAAGCAAAGAATGATCATAGTAGTCTACCGTATATGATGTCAAATTTAGGAGCTTTATTAAGTTCTGTATTGTTAAATATATTATTAATTGCATTCGATATTCGAAAATATCAATACCTTAGTGCTATGTTGGCTTCTCTTATACTAAGTGGATTTTATGCTGTAAGTTGTGTTGTTTCAATTGAAATATTATTGAAGATAATCGAATGACTATTTTCATATTAATTAATCTGTTTATCTAGCGTTGAGATATGGTTAATATTGTGTTGTTGTTATTTTTTGTTTTAGTTTAACGGTTGGAATCGTGTATTTTTTACAAAAAAATCTGATTACAAATGTCAACGTACATTATACTTTATTGAAATTGGTTTGGTCTTTATTCGTTATGCTGCTATATCGCTATTATTAGTTAGTTTTTAGTATCCTACTATATTATTTCATTTGTTAAGTCAGATACTTGTTGTGATTATTATTATTTAGTTGTGTTCTTTCTTTTCTTTTATTATTGAAACGAAAATAAAATCCCAGATGAACTTTTAATACATCAATTCTCTTTCTGATTGCAAAATCAAAAATTCGGTTACATATTTTATTTTCAATATTAAAATAATAATTTACATTATTAGAATTCGAATGTATTCTACTATTGACAATAATCAAGCATCTTATTTTTCCGTCACGTATCATTAAATTAGAATTGTTTTGTAATTTAGTATTGTTCTATAATGAATATGAGACTTTAAATGATAGAATCTTTTAAAATAGCTCTTAACGTATAGAAGACATAGTTAGTCCTTGTTGTTCAAAAGAATTTTTTCTAGGAAAGCGAAAGAATAAAAATGACTGAAAAGAACTTGAACGTAGAATTTATTTTGATATGGAACAGTGTTACGAACTTGTTCATTGTCCAATCGATTGATAACGATAATTAGGAGTTTTTGCTATTTCGCATTCAACAAGCATATTTAAAATATCGGTATTTCGTCTCACGTCGTTTTTGATTAACTAATTCGATGTGAAGCGAAGCATTCAGTCTTTATACTTTGCATAGTTTTTACTATAAAACTCTTTACCCAAAATAGTTAAAATTTCGGCTTCAAATGCGTGAATACAATAGTATATTTTTTTTTCGGTTGAAAATATCTGTTAGAGTTTGAAACGAAACATTTTGTTTTTTGATCTCATACAAATGGAAGCTAAGATAAAACGTACTCGTCAATCACAGTGCAAATTGTTGTACAGAGTAGCAATGTATTATAACGAAAATTTCAACTCGAAATAAGTGCACGGCAATTTGCAGAAATCAATGATTGGATTATTCTGAAAGAATGTAAAACGGAATGCAGTGACTCTGTTGTTAATAAGAATTACGCAGATTGATGGATTGATCTGAAATTTTTTACTAGCATCTTAGAAATTAAAAACTTTACTGTGATGAAAATCAAATCATTCTACCAGATCCAGTTTTTTAGATGTAATAATCAAAAGATGTTAAAACTATCAATCATATTTACTGATAACCTAAACAATGTTTTATAGTACATGTAATATTCCGCCATAGAAAGTCGTTCGCCGCAAACACTGTATTTTATTTTCGGTAATCAGACTTCATTTGTTAGAACAATGGAATAAAGTTTTTACTCGTTAGATGGCGCCACGATTCAAATTAATCTGTGCTTGCGATTCGTCAATTGTTGTAAAATGAATGACATTACAAATAGTAAAATGGATCTTCTGGTCTCATCTGAAGATAGATACGCTGAATCACAATTAATCTTCAACAACCTTGATCTTCAAGAAATCATTCATGCCATTTTATTATTAGCCTAAAAGATAGAGGTAAGTTGCTACAAAGAAAATATAGTGAAGTATAGACTTCAGCATTCAACAAAATCAGATGTAGCAAACTAAGAATGATGAAATATAACAGAATTATCGAGTATTGTTTGCCAATCATTCATTGATATTCGAATAATCAATAGTATTAACATGATGTACTCTTCTATTTTGTCTTCATCAATGAACCACCAGTTTAAATCTTCTCATACAAATCACATATAACTGAAAGTATCGTTGTGAGAATTTTTTCACCGTAAAAACTAAATCATAATCATTGGTAAGATGCATACCATCCATAAATCTGTTTGGTGTATCATAGAATTACTTTGGTCATCAGTATTTGTTCGAGCTTCGCTCATTCATCAGCAATTCGATAAAATAAATCAGTAAGTGTACATTTTATCTGCAGAACCTAATCTTGATGGATCTATCCTAATTGAACGATATATAATTCAAATGAGACATACTTCATTATCGGATACCTATAAAATTTCGTCATTAAATGATCCGTTTATAGTCAATCATTTTCGATATCAGCTTGGAATCACTTCGAAAAAGGAATGCAGTATTATTTAGAACATACTAAAAATAGGGATTCTAACACTAGAATATTATACAGAAGACTCGAAGAAATGAAAATGTTGACAGTCCGAATAGTACTTTATAATATTCTATACCATGCTTCGGTTGGTATGATGATATCAAAATCGAAATCTTACCGTGAGAAAACTAATCGATGTGTTGTCGTGCCGTACGAATAGAGATGTGTGAGGTGAAGTTCTTTATTATCCCTGTTCCTTGCAAGAGAAAACTATTTCAAAAAAAAATGTATGCATATTATATCGACAAATTCTAATTTCTAAGATTTTTCGCATAAATCCATAGAATATTTAACTGTAATATTTGATTCCGGTTGAGATAAATTTTTGTCAAATTTTAATTCGACAGCCTGTCTAAGTAAGAGTTTGAAGGTAGATGGTATGAGTATGTTTTATTCAACTTTCAAGCAATCATTTAATATTTAGAAAAAACGCTTTGAAAGTGTATGGCACACTAAAAAGATGAAATAATTATGATCATCATTTTTTGGCGTTTATCGTTGCTGTTTTAGTACATTAGTCGAATATGAGTGTTCTAAGAATATTTTAGTCTTTTTGCTTATGTCTGGATATAAGTGGTTAGATAAAAATAGAACTGATTGTGGAGAAGGAACGCGAGATAAATATGTACGTGGAAATGGTATGGGTACATACTGTGTTCAAAGACATATTATCTATAGTCTAAAAAATTTGAATGTATCATAAACAGTTAATAGTGATGAGCAATAATGTTACGTATTTATTTCATATTCTACTTGTCTGAATTATGCAACTTCAGAAAAGTCGATTCATTTGTTAATTACAACTCAAATAAATTTCCTTTTCTAATGCTCCAAAGCATCTAGCAAATATCAAAGAAAACTCCAAGTACTGACCTGAAAATTTAAAAGATAAGTTTTACAATGCATACGTAGTTCATTTTTAGTTTACATGATCAACGACTATTGAACGCTAGTAACAGAAAATAAAGAAATTTCGATTATTGAAAGAATGCTAGATCCCCCCCCCCCCACCCACCCTGTAGCTGTGGCAATCCATTGCATTGTGGTCTGTGATGGATAGAATAGTTCGAGCACTTCTTCTGAGAGAAATTGATCTATTTGAATAGTTCATTTTAGCCGACTAAACTATCAGTTAAATATTGGTTCGACTTTTTCCATCAAAGTTTCACAATGGAAAATTGAGCATCCCAACTGACTATGATTCTTATCATAAAGCCACGAATAATCTTGCTTCATAGTTATTTACAACAAATGTAACGGATGACCAAGCATTGGTAGGACTTTGTATAAATTGACGAGAATCACTTGAATTCACAGAGTACGATTTTTCAGTTGTTACTTCTAGACAAATTCAGTGTGATCTCGGAAAATACTAGTAGTATTCCAATTGATTTGTGTCATATTTCATGCGATGCGTCATGATATGCTTGTGTGAACGTTGGCGAAAATAAAAGTCGTACATATATCCACGTTCAAGGAAAAATTGAAAATTACAGTACAGAAATACTTACGCAATGACAGAAGCTAGAAGATATGGATGCAGGTTTGATAGTTGATGATAAGAAGATCATCAGTTCTGGCTGTAGGTTCTCGAACGAATTAATCATTTAAAGGTGTTTGTCTTATTCGATCTTTGCTAGCATTATACAATCATTGGATAAGCTCTGTGTTGAGTTGTATTGAACGCCCTCTCTTTAGTTTCAAAATAAGGTTTCAATCAATTTCTCTCATACGAGAAGATTTATTTTTAGAAAAGAGATTCCTTCTAAACCATTTGCTCATACTTGTAAGAAAATTGAATCAAGCGTTGAGATCAATCATGTATGATTTGAACAAAAAAGCGTCCATAAACACTTTATCTCATCAAGTGAATATGTTGAATATCGACTTTTAATAAACTGTTCAGTTCGAGAATAACGGTCAAATCAAATGAATAGAAATAATCAGAGTCAGTAGACTCTCAAGACTCTAGCCTGCCCTAACCTCGAAGTCTAGGGTAAACTTCAATAATTTCAAGCTAAGAAATATAAAGGTCTGAGTGTGGTTTGATTAAATGTAAAACTTCTTTTTATCGTTGCTTAACTTTTGTTACTTCTGACGGATAATCCATTGTCACAAGATGAGTCTATATTTTCTTTAGTACCCACTCGTTCATAATAAAGTATTGCCGTTGGACTTTGCTGGCATTTATGTCAATATATAATTGCTTGTTCTTAATTTAAGTCAGTTGAATTACATTTTTTGAGATTTCTATTTAAAATCTGATAGATATTTGAATAATATAACTTCTACCATTCACAGATGCAACCCAAACAGAGTTCGATTATGTCTTTCTTTCAAAAGAAGAAAAAACAGAAGTCGATGAGCAGTTTCAAGGGAAAGTCGTCTTCTGTTGAAATTTCAATTAGCACTTTAATATTAGGCTCAAGGTACAGGAGAACATTGTCACAACAAATAAAAACTTCAACACAATCAATTGTAGAGAAAACATTTTTTCGGTACTAAATATTTTATTTTTGCTTGTGTTGAATCAAGAAATAATAAGACATTAATTAGTGATTTCAATTATAGAGGATTAAAATCTTGGAATAAAACCTAAAATACTTCCCATGATACACAAATGAAGGAAACCGCTTCTTCACTGATCCTGACTCGTGCAAAAAAACTTAGAATCGAAATCAAATTAATACGTATTTTATAACTATACGCAATTGAGTCAATACAGTTCCATTGAATATGACAATTAGTTTTTCTTAAAAACAATTACAGTCAAATAAAAAGTTCGACTTTAATTCATTTTTCTTCGCGATAAATCTAGATTTGTTTCCATCAATGATATTCAATTTTTCTATAAAGCTTCCATTGATTATAATCTGATAGTCATTGAATGAATCAAGGAAAAATGTTATTAGAATCGTAAGTTTATAGTTGATACTCGGAGTATTTTTAGTCAGTTTCAGTAGGGAAACTTGATTTGCCTGAAAATACGAGCCTACCCTAAACTGGATTCATTCCGCCGCCGATGCGTGGTACTAATAATTATCTAAGAGTTTTCTCTTTTTCAAGAAGTTTCAAACAAGTAATACTATTTAATTAAAAATAAGAACTGTAGGAGTTATGAAAACTACGCACAAACTACTTTCAGGTTTACCAGTACGTCAATACATGACATGTAGAATAACGCAAAATTATGTTATCACTGATTCTAATCATTTTCTTTCCATTAAGTCATACAAAGAATAAACATATTCAAGGTTGCTAGTCTTAAGTCATGAATTCTGCCTATATGACTCTGCATTGGGGTATAAATATGTGCATACATTAATATTAACACTAATAATCAAACGAGAAACAGATTTTTGCAGAAAATGAACACAACAAAGATGTTATTGATTGGCTTATTTGGCTCGATTCTTTTAATAAGAAATAGTTATTCCGCACCAACACTCAATACTACGTCGAATATAACATCTATCTGTTCAGCCATTATTGTACCAACCCCCATGTACTATGACTAAAACAGATTGTTATGGATTTATTCTCGCATGTCTTAATTATCGTTGTGAATTTAGTACACAATGTGCAAATTGGTATATTTGTGGCAGTTGTTTTGGATTTTCGTTTCCCTAAAAGACTCGTTAATTTTGTAGTTCTTTTCTCTTTTTAAATCAATTATGTTCAATATTTTCCTCCTATTTAACAAGTATAACTCTTAAAATCTAATAGTCGCAAACATTACACATCTAGGTAATACAGTCATCGGTTATCTTTTTAAGTGAATCGACCGATCGAGGTATAACGTTGAAATTTATTTTCACTATCGTAGGAGTTCGAATGAATTTATAGATTCTGATTATTTACCCACACCCTCTCTCGGGATATCAATAAAAACAGATGTCACTCTTTAAAGGCTTGATCTTGATTGGTTGTAAGAACTTTTCGTATTAGTGATTATTGATGAAATTGAGTTTAGTAAAAGTTTTTTTTTGTTTGTTTCATAATGTCAACAACGGGTGTAGTAATATTCGATCGTTCATCAGATAATCATGATGAAGTATGGGATGATACTGAATTGATTCGTGCGTATGATCGAGCTCATCGACAAATTCAAAATCGTCTTCGTAATAATACTTCGAAGATAAAGAAAGATTCATCAATAGATAAAAATGACAAACAGTCACAAACAACTAATAAAAACAAATCTAAAAAATGCAATATTATGAAATCAACAAAAATCAATATTCCTATGCCCATGCCAATCAATTTTATCACTCCACCAAAAAATGAACAAGATGCGTTACATTCTATGTTGATGGCTTGGTATATGGCTGGTTATCATGCTGGACAACTTGCTGCTAAAGATTGGAAAGCAGATTGTTAATCATTTATATCGAATTTTTTTCGTGTTAAATATGAAAGTGACTTTTTTTTGCATTTAAAAATGTCTGTAAGTTACTGAAAAAATACGTTTGTACTATATATATTTCGCAACGATTTATGAAAGACAATCATGGTCTTAGATCTTCTTGATCAACTGAACTGTTGGACTCATTCCTCTATACTTTGAATGTCATATGTTAATGCATTATCGTATCAATGAATTCATTGAGATTGAAAACACTTTTACAGTTAACTTGTTTTGTTTGCATTTGCTTTATGTTTAAAAATTGCTCTTGTCAAACATGCATGTTCTAACATTGATAATAGCTATCCATGGTTCGTTACATTTTCTTTAACTTATGACGTTGTATATTTGATTTTGTGTTTTTTTCACTTTTGATAATGAGATATTTTAATAATGTGACATTGATTCAATTTATGGTTGTATCAAAGATACTTATCATGATTGCCTTGACGATTGAATAAGAATAATTCAGACTCAACTATTGGATTAGTATTGAGTATTAAGCTTGAATGTAAATCGAAAGATCAGATATATTTATAAATTTTCAGGCATTTCGAAATAGGTGAGACTCGAGAACGTCTCTCATATCGACAGTTTTCATTGAAATCTTCTCGTCTATCTTGTGATCTTGACAGCGTTGACTTATTGATTTATGGGTAACTTTAATACCAATCTATGGAATAATCGCGTATTAAGGTGAAACTTTTTGTCCAGTGATAGCCTCAATTTGCTTCTAGTAATCTATCCGAGTAGATTCTACTAGTTGTGCTTTTGAATACTTCAAAAGTCTTATATTTAAAATGTAATTCTGAATAAACTCCTATGGAGTAATGATTTGGAATGAAAAGAAAAAATCATCAGCTAAAATACGGGCCATTTTTTCCATTACTTTCTAAATAGTATTAATCGCATATCAGAAATCTGTTTTAAGCATTGTTAACATATTTGATACTCTTCCTTTTCTAATGAATCATGTTACTTCCGAAATAGTCTCTTTGGAATTTGTTTATTAAAATAAATATACAAAGGTGTCACTATAAAATCAGTTTTACTACTTTATCCTGTTATAATATGTTATTAAACTATACATGTCAACGCTTCGAATCTTTCTCAAAATTTGTTAAACCATTGACGAAAGATTGATAATCGATATACATCTTACTATGAAAATTCAGTAGCTCGCGATCATTCAATATCGTAATTATAAACGTATTTCTATATATACATTATAAAAACAAACTGCTGACTAAAAGTAATTTATTTTACTTTACTAATTAACATGTTTACTGATTCACAACAATCTAAGAACACATTCTTATTCTAGAGTCGAATATTGTTTACATTCGACAGAAACTGTCTGATGGAATAAAGAATCATATATTTTCATGAAAAATCCAATAAATATTGAGCGACATGTCGTCGAACATAAATGAGGCCTATTGTTAATTGCTTCATACGATGCAAAACGCTTTTATGACTCCTTGTTTTTATATGCAATCAACATGCTACGCCGATACGCTTGATAGCTTTTATTTATGAATCATTAGCACATATAATAATGAAAAGGTATATAAAAACGACGGTAAACTTGCAAGAAAACTTTGCTCATATACATTGCGAATCTAAATTGTTGACGTCAAAATAAGAAATTCCAGAGATGGGCCAACGCCTGGGTTTGAAGGTAAAGAATCCCGAACAAAATCAACCACAAATGGAAGAACCAACTTATATGATGCGAATGATGGCGACCACTGTTCCAATTGGAGGACGAAATAATGGAAGAACCAAAAATCAAAAGCCTCATCGAAGACCAGGGAAAGGTTACCAATATTAGTAATTGGAACAAAAATTCAATTCAATTGACAACACATCGATGATTCTTATTAATATCATAATGGACAAATGTGCGATATTCAATGGAAGAAACTGAACATCACATATGACCCGTGCATTCTTACAAAAAATAGCGTTTTGCTTTTCACATATAAAACATTTTTTTCTGTTAATAAACGATTCATCTATTAATTCAAAAACAGAAAAATTTGCTTTATTACTATTCTTCTTTCTGCAAAAAGTTAAAAGTATTAACATAACATCAGACTTTTCAATATTAAATAATAACGTATGAAAATATTTTCAAACTACGGCTAACTGACTAACTTTTCCTTAAGAAATATGATGCACATTTCATCAGTTAAAAGAAGAGTTTCTTTTCCACCCACAAATGAGAATATCAATATTTGTAAATTCAAATTCAGAACATTTATTATTCATATACGAAAATAATGCACGCAATGCACGTGGCAAAACAAGTTAAAAAATAACGCAAATATCTGAAATAATTAAAACAACAAAAACAAAACGTTCTTTCAAAAACAATAGCCTGGATACCCTATGAAAAATTTTATTCATCAT
>OENT01000698.1:0-84148 GCA_900239685.1 Rotaria macrura
GGTTTGGCCTGCAGGCCAGGCCAGGCCAGGCCAAGTAGCCAGCCAGTCCACAGCGCTCGGTCACCCAGGCTGAGTCAGACTAGACCAGGCCAGGCCAGGCTGGAAAAAAGTGGCCTGTTGGCATCTCTGAGGCAGATATCTAGTTGGCATTATGGTCTTAAATTTTATTATTGACTAATAAGTGAATTCTACAGAGCCTATTACTCTGAAATCGTGCATAGCTCTGTCATCTATTTTCAGTGAAACAAATGCCAGTAATTCATAGATGGGTAAAGAAATACGAAACTGATGCTAATTTCAAACAAGCATAGATTAGCAGTCAACTTTGAAAACGATCAGTGAAAAGAAGGTTCTATTTAAATACTATAACTATTGTATATGTTCTTTGAAGGATTAAAAGAAGAGTTTTCGTTAAAATAACATTATGATGGCAAATCTTGATTTATTTCTTCGACTAGATCTTGCTGGAATCGGCGTAATTCAAAATTCCGTCTATCCCGGTGTTGGTTACATCCGAAACATAACCATAAGCCAAAATACTGTCTATATGTCTCAAACAGATGCGTGTCTTCGTTTAAATGGTGTAACAAATAATAACATTTTAATTACCAATAATGTGTTTTATTGTGGAAATCAAAAAGCAATCACATCCGCCACTAACCTTGCTGGTAAATCTAGCTTTGTGAGATACTTACATCACCATAATAAACACTTTGTTTTGTTATAACAGGCTATCCAATATACAATAATGCTGTCAATGGTCCTATCGGTGCTCCAGGAATTCAGTCTAATGGAATATTCACCGTCTCAAACAATGTCTTCATTGATGTTAACAATTTGAATTTTTATCCAGCCACAGGATCTTCATTGATCAATGCTGGTGTATCTATGGAAAATCCAGTGGTCCCCTACGATTTCAACGGAAAGACACGATCAAAGACCACACCAACCGTTGGTGCCTACGTAAGCTCTAAAACGATTAGTTCTGAAATCAGCATAGCATTGAAATGTTTTTGATTCATGCTTTTTTAAAGGAATACTCTACTACAATCAATCCTGGTTGTTCGATTACTAATAATTTTAAGTGTGGTTCATCTACAGCAATGAAAAAACATTTAATCTACTAAACAATATATTCAAAAAGACTAATGTCGATTTAAAAGAATCTTTTCTCAATTAATAAATTTTGGCCTTCTAATAACTATAAATGACGAGAGAATTTCTTCATAGGTGAATCACAGATTCGATAGAGACCTATCTATACCAATCAATATAGAGTTTGATGAGTTAGTCACAATGTTGATGAACATTTTGCTTCTACAAGATTTTCTAATTTAATTGTCAGGTCATATGACTCCAATGAAGCATAATATATAGGTATCAAATACATAGAAACTTCTATGTCGATATTGCGTGCATCCTTCTAATGATGTAAATGTTAAATATTGTCTATTTCGTTCTGTGTTGGACGATCGTTTTTCATGTGTTATACACGGTAGTATTAAACATACGTGCATCTCTATCTCTTCGTGAAACAATCGATGAGCCAAGTTCGACTGCAGAACAGTAGTTTAGCTCTTCGTTGTTCACGGAGTAGTTTTTAGTTGGTACATGTGTAAACTAAGATAGTACACTTTGGTGCATAATTCATGATATATCGAGACATCTGTTCTTTTTCCCTTAAATTGCTGTTTTGCCATATAAATTGGTTTGCGAAATCTCAGCAAATATGCAGAATGCGTGTAATCAACCTTTTTTTTCTATGAACTTATGGTCAATCAACAATTAGAAGACAAGAAAGAATGTCAAGAAGAATTTCAACTTTGCATTTATGATTGAAACTAATACAATAGAATACTATGGCATAGAATTGATTGAGAGAAATTAAAAAAACTATTATTGTTATATTTTGTAGAACAAGTGAAAACTTAGTTCTATCATCTTTTCGCTTCGTTATGAAATTTATTTATCTGATCATAAATATGGCTGCTATTTATTTCGCTGTTTTCTATCTTACAGAATTTTTAAATTCAAACGAAGGCTGATATTGCTTTCATCGGTTATAACATCAATTGGAAGTAAAATTCATCCGTGATTGATGAGCATTCAATTGATGGCTGAATTTGACATGTGAATAGGTCTGATCAGGATGGCATATCTGAATCTACAATGTCGGCATTATCAATGCTAGTTAAGCTTGTGAAGTAACCACCATTTCAAAACTCAATCCTTCAACTTTGCGATAGTCAGCAATATTCTAATAGATCACAATTATTCAATCGTAGTGTGAAATCACTTCGAATCTATCTTTGACTAAACTACTCTGGTTATTGAAACGCTTTCAGTTCTAGAAAGTAAGAGATCAGTTATTTCAAGAGTTCCAATCTAAGATTCAGTCGAATATTTCTATGATTTGAATTATTTATAATATTTTCGTGTGGCTTTACTAGATACGATGTGTGGAATGTTGGCATGACTTTAGTAGACGTCGTATGTCAAACTCGTTCCGATGTATTAATTATATAGAAATATATCAGCATCAGCCCAAATCAATGTTGTCTTTAAAAAATGAGTTATATTATAAACATAAACCTAGTTTTTTTCAATGTGATATTTGCTACTGAAACTGTTCTTCATGTCGTTTTGACCATAGCGTTCAATAAGAAGTTAACAAAACTCATTTTCATGAAATATTGTTTTCAATTCAGTACCCAATGCAGTTTAATGTAAAACTTCATTCTGATAGTTCAAAATAACAATAGAATGGAAGTCCTAATATTTTCTGAGAAGCAACGAATCAAAACGTGTCCAGTTTACAAGCCAGGAATACTCGTCAATCCTGAGAATATTGATTGGGCTCCTTCGACTCGAATTCCCCATGATATTGTATCTACTAATACTGAGATATTATTCTCCATTGATACTAATCCATTTGTACAAGGAGCATCTGGGCCAGTAGCAGGAGTTTGCTTGTTATTCGGAGATTGAATAACACCTGTTCCATCATTCATCATACTCGTGCATGCATTGGCTGGCCAAGGATTTCCGACAGTATTATTTACAATCAACGAATTTGAAAGTGTTATTGATGTACTGCAAAAGCTAAAGGCTGCACCGAAGGCACCCGCATTATTATTAGCTACAGTGAGGCCAGAAAATGAACCTGATACTGGATCAGAGCAGAATACTGCACCACCAAGGCCTGTGTATGCTTGGTTGTTCAAAAAATTGACGTTAGCTAGCGTGATGGACTTCTCGTTTGATAAAAAGAGGCCACCGGCACCACTTGCTGAGTTGTTGGCAATGACACTATCACGAATGAATGCAGCACCACCTTGTATATATAATCCTCCTGCGAGTCCATTAGCGTCTTTTGAGATGACATTACCATCTATAAGTACTCTATCAAAATTATTCTGTTCATCTCCATTATATGATACACGGAAGAATGCTCCACCATATTTGTTCGCTTGATTTTTCGTCAACCTCGTCCCACATATTGTATTATTTCTTCCTCTCCCGTCGAAGCTGATCGCACCACCGTTACCGCCATTACCTGGATTTCCACCGTTACCGGTAGCTTGATTATTGAGAAAATGACTATTGTAAATGTACAATCCACTACCGAGAATTCCGAGTGCTCCTCCATTGGAACATTTATTGTCACGAAAAACGCTTTCAACGATAGTAGTATCACCTCCTCCTAAAGTCCAGATAGCACCACCAGCAACATCCTGTCCTACAACAGGGCCAATGTTGTTTTCAAAAATGGAACTAAGAATGATTGTAGTTCCACCATTTTTTTGTAGGATAGCACAACCACCATCTGAATCTTGACAACGACCATTGATGAACCGAAGACGTTGAATAGTTAATGTCGGGGTTGAATACCGAAAATCTCCACGATCAAATGTCAAGATTCGAGTAATTCCTAATCCGTTCAAAGTCACCATGCCTGCTCCGTCAATGATGGTATCTGTGTCTTTTGAAACTTGCAGTTCAGTATTGATAGGAATATCCACTGGTTGTCCACCGCAATTAAACTTGATGATACCACCCTTGAGAAGTGCAGTTGATAGACTGTTTTGATTGCAAGAAGCAGATGTACCGTCTCCGACAATAGTCGTTGGCTTCGAAGTATCTCGTAAGCCAAACGAAACGTCACACACACTTCTCGGCAGTGACCAGGAATGAACCGTACAAATCCCTATGAACAACCATATTATTGATGGGGTATTAATTGAACTTTGGATCATTGCTTTCTAGAGCAAGATGAAACAAGGTACATTCTTCAAAAGAATAAACATAAACATAAAAAATCGTTGGATGATCTCTGTTTCCGATACTGGAGAAAATATGCGAAGACTCTATCTAAGACAAGTGATGGGTTCTTGTTATTGGAACAATTAGAATTAAATTCTCATAGATCTGCTTGGCAGAGTGTTACACAACGTGTTCGCTGTTTGCATAGATCCAAAAGATTCGTATCACACACAGATGTATTAGGCCAAGTGTTCAACTGGATGTCAGTTCAAGGTTCTGATGAATCAGTAGTAGTACACAAGGAAGAGGAACTACTATCGTTTGGTCTGCTTCCAGAAACGTTTTAATAAGAAATCTTGTTCAGAGTGATTACAGGGTCATCATGACAAAAAAAAGAAAGAGAAAGCAACAAGAGAAAGAGAGGAGGGGAGAAGAAAAAAAAGAAAAAGATACAATACAAACAATGCAAAGCAGCATGCCGGTGATAAAGAATAGAGTATATTTGTTTATTAGTACATACATATTGGTTCTGTTTTTTTCTCTTTTCTTCCACTTCATTTCGTCTTTTCATTTTTCTTTTATCATTCTTTTCTTTTTCATCATTTCTTATATTTTTCTTTGTTTTTATGTCTTATCATAAAGTATCGTGCAGCTAAAATGTCCCTTTAGGACCACATGGTCATAGGGAGAGAATGCTTAATAAAAAAAAGATAAACATCAATCAATACTTATGACCGAATGAGATGAGTTATAAAGCTTCAGCCGAAATCTCTACACAATCTGTCGAGGATATTATAATATGGTGTAGGTATATTTCAAATATCCTGAGCTAGCAAAATTCGCGTGACTGTTAGAAATTATAGTGCAAACATTCATCTTTTCGCACTATATCACTGTACTTCTTTTATTCAAATACAAAATTCTGAAAAGAGAAACGACAGACTATTCCCAATCGAAATACTCTCCCAGCACACACTGGATCATTATTGCAATAGGACTGAATTATTAGTTCGATTTGAGAATATCTCTAAGCGAATAACATATCTCGAAACTAGATAGTTGGCTGCTTATCTACTCATTTTTTTATATAAATTTGTTTTGAAGCTAGTTTGCCAAACGTATTAGAGGAGTCAAAGTAACAATACGATCTGGAAGAGGTATCTTGGATGTCAATCATTCTCAAGTAAAGCATGGCAAAACTTTCCTCGCTTACACATTCAGTATGCGAATACGATAACCGAAAGCGACACATAAAAAAAAGTGAAATTCTAAAGAATTCATGATGGATCCAGAGATTTTTAACCGTGGATTAACTTGATATTCCTCTACGATATGAAGTATTCACATAGAGTTGATATCGATAGTTGGATTTTTGCAAGGTTAAAATAATGAAAACTAACTTTTTACCTTCATAGAACTAGAAAAGGATGTACTGAATTTTTTGAAAAGAATATTTCATCACCAAGAGTGCTGATGCATGGTGGAGGATTCCTATTTGTATCATAAATGTGAAATTTTTCTTTTTATTGTAGATGAATCACACATTACTAATCTGTCTCTAGAAAACTTCATTTATTACAACTCGTTGATTCTGTCAAGACGTATATCAGTACTGTTGAATATATCACATATAGCTTCTACTGGTTTTAAATGGAGTCTCGCCCTCAAAAAAAGAAGAAAAGAGATTCGAGAGAGTAAAATGAAACTTATTGAAACAAGAATTTTCTTTTACAGTGCAAAATCTGACTTATGTCGATGATCATGTTGCTTTCTTTACTGATGATGAGTTCTTCGACGAAGCTTACCTACTTAGTTACCAGAATAAGTTGCAGAAGTCACTTTTGCACAACAATTCACAATATCTTTTGACAGGGTTACTCTATTTATCTGGCAGTATCACAATAGTTTGTCTATATTCATACTGCACTGCTACAGTTGTATTTCAAATTAAAAAAGGATTTAATAGCAAAATCATGCAGCCCCAAACCGAACAGAATCATAGATATTCATTCCTAAATTAAATTTATATTTTTTTAGTACAAAGCAAACATATTCGTACTTTGAGTATTGTATTTTTAAATTAATATCAAGCACCCCATTTATAGCTCAAGGACACCTCACTAAGAAAAACAAGAACAGTTTGACACGTCATAGAAGTTTATGCGTGTGTGTGTGTAGGTGTTGGTCTAGAGTTAGAGAGCAATTATATGCAAACAAATATGAATATCTTCCCACAGAGAATGCTTTATAATATATTTTTGTTATATTCTTTTAAGATTTTGCCTCCCGTCCCTTGAATGGCAATCAAATTATTTATAGCTCTATTTTACATATCAATCTATCTGAGTATAATGTATTTGACCTGTTTGACTTGAACGAATGTGATGTCAGCAAGAAATGATTGACCAATAAGTAACATGTATGAAAAGAGGCAAGGAAAAAAAAAGCTTGATACTTCAAAGATTGTAGATGTTCGTGTTCGTTGTTTTTTTATTTGTTTTTTATCTTACTTCGATATTGTTGCTATGCATCTTATTACTCACGAACATTTCTCATAAAAACAATCGGTTGCCGTCACCCTATGGAGACCGAGGACAAGAGAGAAGAATGATGTTGCAGATTAGAAATTTTGTGAAATTGACATATTTGTCGAGATAAATATTTGATAATATGAGTTCCCAGTCTAAGTTTTCTATACATCTTTTTTGTCTTGCCTTCTCATCATATATCCGAACAAAGAATATTTAATAATGAATACTTATGAAAAAGACGAATTTATCATGTGTTATTCAATTTTTTGTTGCGATAAAAAAGAAACTATACGTAGAAAAAATATTTGAAACTTAGAAACGAAGATAATAGAGTATACTAATAGTGAGTATGATGGAGATAAGAACATATGTCTGTTTAAAAATTTGGACTGGATACGTTGCACTAGTATATGGTGAATCTAAAGAGAAATGCAAGTTTCATATTACTTCGACTAAATGAAGTAATTCTAAAAAACTTTTTATTTGAATACAAAACCAAAACGAAAAATATCAACCAAGTTTTCACAATTCTACGAACCGAAAGTGTTACTAGGCAGTAGAAACATAATGTCAGGACAACATGCATTTTTGTTGCCTAGCTCCTTCATGATGATAGATAAGATCAACAACCACATTTTACTTTTCTCTCTAGCGGGGGTGTTGCAAATCTTTCTCTATTTCCTTCTTAGATGGCCTTTATAAAAACAGTGACATTATTTAGAAGAAGAAAAAATTCAAGACTACACTAGGTTTACTTGTATTCCAACAAAGTAATTATATGGCAAAGAATTTTAAAAGTGAACGTTTCTTAGATGTTTGGGAAGAACCACTAACTACAACAGCAGCAGTGATATCCATCGACAGTTATGAAAATCATCCTTTGGTAACACTGGAAGAAGCTACAAAAGATTTAACAAAAACAGTACGCAATCTTGATCAACAGGTTCGGATGGCAAAGCCAAAGTTGTCGAATAAATCTTTGAATCAGTCAAAAGATGAGACAGCTGCTGTTTATTTATATATGTTGAGTCCAGAGGAACCCGAAGAAAGTGTCTTCATTCAACTCAATCGAGCACTTCGGTCTCAAAATCTAGATCAATTGAAGCCTTGGCTCTCTTATATGAAACTTCTTTTATCTGCTCTTAAAAAATTACCAATAATCAATACTAAATTTTTCAGGAGTGCTTCGGTAGATATCAGTCATTTATACAAAGATACATTCGTCTGGTTGGGTTTTAGTTCATGTACAAGTTCCAAGAAGGCACTTAACAGGTTTTCTGATTCGTTATCAGGACGTACCATATTCGAAATTCAGTCTAGCAACGCCAGAAGTATCCGTCAATATTCCGACTGTCCAGACGATGAGGAGGTACTTCTGTTACCTGGTACACGTTTAAGAGTTGTCCAAAAGCATACAACACGAAAAGACAATTTTGTGGTTTCTTTACAAGAAGACACCATTGGAGATTCTCATTCTGACTCTTTTCTTAGTGTCCCACCATCTGGAATAAGCATAGTTTCACCAGTTCAAATAACTGATACAACTACGATGTCATCGAATACACAAATGAAGTCGATGGAATTCACTGGTAAGATTGTTTTCATTGAAAACTGTATATTTTTTATATATAATCTGCAAACAAAAGTAATTGATTTGAAAGTGGAAGGAAAAAAACATTTGCTTTTCGAGTTTTTCATTTAGGGCATCGAAGATCTACTATTCTTTCTGAGGCAGTCTCTATCGAATTTCTATCGGAGGTAGCTAGAGATTAATCTCTACTTTTTTTTATTAAAGATCTTTCTATTCAATTAACTTCAAGATCTATCAAGAATTTTCAATATTGCTGAGTGAATGTAATGAACCCAGGAGGATCATTCCGAGCATTGGATCCGATCATGTTTCTATCGGAATTTCTCTTATCCGACGAAATCCCATCGGATTCCTGGTTGCGATCCGAGATTCAGATCCCTAGTGTTGGATTTTATTGAATCCTACTATCGGAATCCGACTGAATTTCATCGTGTGATAAAACAGGCCTCCACTATTGGGATTAAATGCTGATTCGTACACAAATAAGAAAATAGGTTTCTTCCGTCGGATCCGTTACTGTTTCCACAACCTGGGTTCCCATAAGATTTCATCGGATCTGATCGGAGTCGGTATCGGATTCATTCACCTGGGAAGGAGTGAAAAAATGACTTCTTCAACTACAATCAACCACACTTACATCATTCGACAGACATGTTTTCTGGGTGAGAGTGTTGGTTAGAGATGCTACATTTTCTTAACTTGTAATAACGCACATTTCAATGCTCCTATTCAAAATTTGGCTAATGTTAATTATAGAAAATCTGAGATGTGATTGATAGTATGTTCGTGTTCAGAAATTCATAGTAGATATTGATCACCTTTACTCACACATTCAAAGTATTTTCTCAAAACATAAATAAAACAATTTATCTATAGAGAAATCTTGGCTCAATTGCTTGTATAATGCGAACGATGAGGAATCGATTATGACTCCAGAAAATTTAGAAGATATCATGAAAGATCCACCCGTGAATAACGACGATGGCATATTGAACCGTATTGAAGGATCCATGATCGGGTTGGCTTTGGGTGATGCACTGGGTGCTCATGTTGAATTCCGGCCTCGAAGCTTTCTCCTGGAACATCCAGTTCAAGAAATGGAAGGTGGGGGAACATGGGGTTTGAAAAAAGGAAAGGTAAAACGTTTTCTCTAGTTTCTAAACATTTTCGAATGCCATCCGTTTGAAAACGTAATGTAAAACACGATGAGCTGACTAGATCAGCTAATACACTATAGTTCTCTCGCCTCAAAATGATTATTTTTTAGCATCGAATAAAACAGTTGAACATACTGTTTACCATTATTTGAGAAATGTGACAAGAATACAAGTTTTTTTGATCAGAAATATTATTCATTTAAAATCTCAACCTTTTAAGAAATATTCTGTAAAACAACGACAACTTCAACATGATTGCCAAGATTCCATTCAAAATTTGAATGGTTTCGACTTTTTGCATCGAAATTTAGCATTTTTAGGCTTGTTAAGGGATCTGAAAGCCAGTTAAAACAAGTTCCTCACATGATTCACAATCTTTCAGAAGGTTTATTAAGTTTTCCGGAAACGTTTTTTTCCGGTTTCGGCTCTTAAGACAAAGTGTTCTGTACACCGCCAAATTTTTCACCGTACGGATTCCGGTTAAAAATGTTCCGCCTATTCGAAGTAAAGCTGCGATGTTTACAACTTCAAACGATAAGTATCTTATGCATACTTTGTTTCACAAGTTTTCCAAATTTTGCAGTTCTTTTCTTTTCGTTTGATCTATAGAAGAAAGCCCATAAGAGAACCACGTTTACTATAGCTACTGGCTATCATATGACAATAAATATTTCTTCACCCAAGAAAGAACAAAGTTATCGATGTCTAGATGCAGTATATGAGGTGTATATATGCAGATGAGATTGTGGGTTTATTATCATCTAAAACGATGCTTTCTGATCATCTCAACATCTTTGATTATAGTTGCATTTTATTACTGTAGCCTTTCGAAGGGCAGGTTTAGTTGTCAAAGGTTCGAAAGAAAAACTCAGTATCGAGAAAAACTAATTCCGGCCTATGGGCTTATTATTTTTAATTATCTATTTACATACAATGCTTTCCAATAGTCACCAAACAAAAGAATGATCTCTATAAGAAGTATAATCTTTCTTTAGTTCACGGACGATACCTCTATGGCTCTTTGCTTGGCAAGCTCTTTGGTGGTTTGTCGCGATTTTATTCCCTACGATCAACTAGTTCGCTATAAATGGTGGAATAAATATGGTTACATGTCTTCAACTGGATATTGTTTCGATATTGGTCGTGGTACCCGCCAATCATTGGTCGAGTTTCAGCGTCGCCAGGATAAATTTTCGAAAACGCACCAGCTCGATTTGGAGAATTTAGATCATCTAGCACATCCTCATCTGTTAAATCAATTCGATGTGTTTTGCAGTAACGATGGTGTGGCAGGAAATGGAGCTCTGATGCGACTAGCACCTGTACCCCTCTTCTTCTACAAATATCCTACTGTAGCGGTCTATTTATCTGGTGTCAGTGGTCAAATCACTCATGGAGATCGCAAAGCATTTGATTGTTGCCGATATTATGGTGCTCTTATCGTCGCGGCTCTGCGCAACGAGACCAAAGAAGAACTATTGGACAATGAATTTTACTCTAGGCACAAACAATGGTTCAAGAATGATCCACTAAGTAAAGAAGTCATGGAAATCGCCGCAGGGTCCTACAAAAAGTATGGAGGATATGATGAGGGTATTCGAGGCAAAGGATACATTATTAGTGCACTTGAAGCTGCGTTGTGGGCTCTTTGGTCCGATAATGGATCCTTTTCAAAGGGGGTACTTAATGCTGTCAATCTCGGTGAGGATACAGACACTACTGCTGCTATCTATGGCCAACTGGCAGGAGCTCTTTATGGATTCAAAAATCTACCTGAGGAATGGGTGAAACAAGTTTATGCTCGTCGTTTCCTTAGTTGTTTAAGTAAATGGCTCTTATATGAAGGCCAACTGTGGCGACCAGCAGCGTCGATTTCAAATATTATACTGGCCAATTTTCAATGTAACCCAGGAGTTCTTGTGACTAAACCGTCAGTGCAAGACCCAGTAAAGGCTCCAACTGCAGCGAAACCAGCGATACCAGATAATGCAGAAGAAAAGACCTCCCATGGAAAATCACCTCCTAAAGAGAAAGAAGGGGCTGTAAGAGAAGTGAGGTCACGATCCATTCTCGAAAAAGGAATGGGACAGACGAGACAAATAAGATCCATTTCACAAAGGATGACTAGAAATAGTGATACCAAGGGTCATTCTAGTTTGCTAATCACAAAGACTATTTCTCCGACTCATTCTGTACAACAGATGTTACCAGTGGCTCGAGCAATGTCAAAGCAAACTGTGGTACCAAAGCGCCAGTCGAAAACATGAATAATGTCACATATTACTTTATAATATCCAAGAAATCTTACATTATGGATTAAATCACCATCATACTGGTACTTTGTATTTGTTGTAAAAGGGCTATGATTTTTATTTTTGATTTATAAGAAAATTTGTGCAGCCTATTGTTTTTCAGAAATAGATCATTCACTTCAAAATCTTGATTTATTCGTGGCAGATAGTTGACTATTGAATCCAGTGACAAACGTTGTTTTATCAGCTAAATATAAATATCTTTCGAACGAGTGATCATAGAAGATAAATTCCATAAGAAAACTTCCCTTTATTGATTTTAGATTTTCTCGGATCGCTTGCACTTTGTTGTCCGCTGTAGAACTCAAAGTGGCTTGAGATGAATGCACAAAGTATCATCATCGAATAAATATCAATATATAATACATGCTGCAAGAAGTCATTGATGCAAGTACATTGTTGTGATGTAGTCAATATGCAAATATGATACTGGCGTAATTCAAAACGTGGTGCAATGTCATACAGTACATGAAGTATGAAGTATTATATTCTCCCTCGGAGATAGCTGTAGTAAAACAACTTGACATGAGTCGTCTGATGAACTATTTACATCCGAAACTGAATCTTGAATTCAACTTCGTGAAAATCACATCTTTTTTCCCCACGAATGGCCGTTATTATAAGTGTTGAATCTGACTGTTCTTACTCTTTTCCTCATCTGCCCTCTCTGCATGTATCATCATAAATCATAGCGTGTACTTTTTCAACATCGTTGTGTATTATTCCTGATGTTGTGTCGGCAAATAATAAGTGCCATCCCAAAAATCACTACGTGTAGAAGCCCTTCTAAGTATATAAATCAAAAGAAACGGATCAAAACCCATCAGTCGAAGATAAAAGGTTGATTGAATCGAGATAGAACTATTGTTTACGGATTTTCAACATGCTAATTGCGATAATAATACTATGAAACTTCTTTTTCATGAGTTACCACTTGTCAATCTGACTGAATAATTTTTCTCCTTAAGCCTATTCACAAAATTGACGATTAACAACCTTATCTAAAAATGAATAATTATTTGAGTACACAAGTTTTAGAAACCAGCATAATATTTTGACCTGAATACTAACCGTTTGCAACCATGCCACATGTTTAGTTGAATTTGCATTATCCAGAAGAGCATTACATGTGCTCACCCCATTGGTTTACGCTTTCGTTCGAGACAAACTTGCAATTTCATCAATTCAGCAAACCTTTTGTAAAAAGATATTTAACATAAACAATATAAGTGCGAAACTTCTTTCCTACATTCTCCTTCAATATAGATGAGTAAAGTTCAGAAATGGTCTATCATTGATATCGATAGCAAAAACGCAGGGATCATAACCAAAACTCACTCAAGCAATGGTTGAGACAAATGTTTTACAATAATTTCAGAAAGCAATTACTATACTTTTGCGGGGCATACTTGTTTTTACGTAGTTTGACAGGCTGAAAATACAATTGCTTTTACACTTGTTGTAGAGAAGGACATATCTTACGTTGTCTTGTGTGATCGAACTTTACGAACTTTCACAGATTTTCTCAATGATTTTAATTTCACCCAACATCTTTTAATAATAAACCCTTGATAGATTAAGAATGCGAACGGATCACAATCATATCAGAGGAGTTTGAACACATTTACAGATCTAAAACAAATTACAGTAATAGATTCGGCGCGCTTTCCTTCTATAAAAAGATCTCGTTAGGCTGCAGGTCTATAGGTCTTAAAACTCTCAAAAAAAATGTATGAATCGTGTGAATTAATAGTATCTTCGAAACATAAAAGCAACCTCACCACGGTAGTTTTCATTAGACACTGGCTCGATTTAAAATAATTCTTTTCAACAATATGAACCATAGTGAGTCATCGATTAAAGTTACCAAATATCCGATAAACCATGCGCATTTTCCTTCGTTTAACTTGCAAACCGTTCAAAGATGCAGAATGAATGAATTATTGAAAATATCACATTAAATAGGTTTGTTGAAATAACTCATTCTGATGAATACATATATATTATTCACATGCAGATTATAATACAAATCTGAACTAGATAATTACACTTACGAGTTAATTGAAGCTTGTGCATAAAGAGTCAGGAGTGTACACATGGACTTTGATCATATGTGTATTAGATAATCAAAACAAATCTTGAATTCATGGGCATATGAAAGTATGTAAATATTGAAGATTTAATGCAGTTCGTATTTTAGAGACCTTAATTTTATTTTCATATGAGCTTTCGATCCACTACATGGTTATCGTCAGATATACCAGAAACACAAACACAAAACATAGCAGAAAACAAAAACAAAACAACATAAACACAACCATTGCAACACAACCGGAAGCAGCAACGTGAAAAATTCTATGAAATATGTATTTGAAAATAAATTTAAGATCTCTAAAATACGAACTGCATTAAATCTTCAAGATAATCAAAAATACCCAGGTCGAACAAGCACGCCCGTAAACGACCGTATACGGAGGAATACGGCAAAATACATGGTCCAGTATTACGATCGTATATCTCCGTGTCGTATACGGCGAAATACGACGATATACGGAGAGAAAAACGATCGTTTACGGTCCTCGTATACAAAATCCGTAAACGGTTTCCGTTTTCCACCGTATTCCTCCGTATACGATCGTATTAGCCCGTATACGATACGGCGATATACGACCGTAATACTGGACCATGTAAAACGCTAAAATACGACCGTTTACGGTCGTGTGGGGAGCGTATACGGTCGTTTACAGCCATATAAGGGGTCCGTAATCGTCGACCTGGGTAGTGAAAACATTCCGGTCTTTGAATTACATGGACTCAACGTCATTGCTATGAAATAATCATGTCGGTGCATACCTAAATTTGTGATTTATACCGATTACCTCAATCTAAGTGATTTGATATTAAAATAATTATTTCATCCTTCATATGTTGAAGATATTGCCACAAAATTACGAAATTCCTGACCTCATAGATCCATGTGAGAAATGGCATCATTAACACCCCACTACATCTTGCTTAAAGATCGTATGTAGAGACAATAATTGATCTTTTCATGCATAATTGGTGATCTATTTTGTGCAGGAGCAGTGTTGAAAATCAAGCACAGAACCAGCATCAATATATTATTTTCCCCCATAATTTTTTACGATTACATGTTTCATTCTGTGATTCATGATTGTCTTCAATTGAAAAAACTGAAATTGGATTTGAGCTTCATATTTTAATGTGAAGATAAAACAGAGATTATTGAAAAATTCCATTGGAAAAGGTGAGTGCACAGCACACATTTCTAGCAATATATTCATCAGACAAATCTACTTGGTTTGCATTGAGATATCTGCATATAGTATGGTGTGAATATGAGCAAAGATGGACGTGAGGGTAGGATTTTGTTTCTTGACTCTCACTCATTTGAGAAATTCTTTAGTTAGTATTGGTATGCTTTTTGTTTATTAATTATTTTGGCAAGTTCTTCCTGTGATGAAGTTTATAGTCTTTCAGATGAATTCTACAAAAGTTGTAAAATGAAAGAGGTACCAGATTTCTGGAAAACATGAAGATAACTCTCTTGTTTCTAATTGAAATTCCGGACTCGTACGTTTACTGGTGATCAAAATCGCTGAGACTTATTTCCTTTCGGAAAACGACAAAGCTTATTGCTATATTTATGATTGAAATAAAATCGATGGTATCACGAAGGAACTTCTTAGGAATTTTAACGTTCCATTAACAGTAGTGGCATGTGGGCAGAAAAATTATTTGAAGTTCCACTTTTGTACTTAATAATTAATAATTAAAGCCCTAGTCGAACTCAGTCTATATTTGAATATCAGATCGCACTGCTCGTTCGTGTATATCACGGTAGTCAATGATTTATTCAGTGCTGTTTTCATTCTTATATTTGAGTGAATTACTGTGACAAAGGCACTCTTTAAGATAATAAGTATCTATTATTTCAGCTCAGCCATTGATGAGAAATCTTCATTAGTGCTATTAACTTGTCAATGTGAATCCTAAATAGTACTGCGAAATCTCATGTGTCTTTTTAATGAATTTTCTCTATTTATTTCAATCATCATATATGTAAAAAAGTCAAAAACGAAATTTCACAATTAATTTTAACATCGAAAAAAAATATGAATGAATTGCTTTAGTCTGTTTATCGATAGAAGAAACCAATTAAAACGATGTTTTTTACTTTGCAACTCAAAGTCCTCATCGTTATTTTTCAATTTTCTAACACTTCATTCCATTCAACTCTCATAATACGCTTGAATTCATCAAAGTCAATGTCCGACTTTGGATCGAATTGACCAATCGATAGACCATCATTATTCAAATAGTCAAAGTATTCATAATGTTCTTGATCTTCATCGCCGTACTGGTAGCATTGAATTGTAACGCTGGCATTTCCATAGATGTCCGGATTTCTGACTTGATGGGTTTGATTGAGTTTGGGCAACATCCAAGTTACTTGACCTTTTTCGAGAATCGTCTCTATTGGAGGATGCTGTCGAACATTGAGTGCTAGTTCAGGATAGATTTTGACAAGAATTCGGCCACTTAGAACTTTGATAATTCCATAAGCATTGCTATGATTATGAACGGGACTATAGTGACCAGGGGGCCAAACTTCAACGACATAAGCATGACCTGGTGCCTTACCGTCTCGATGACCTATTGTTACCCGAAGATAGGTTGCAAAGAAGTTTGGTCGACCAAATCTGTTTGCTTTTTCAATCAATTTTTTATGACACCAACCATTTGGTTCTCGAACACTACGCTCTATAGCTTGCGAAAATTGAGGAAAGTCGGGTTCATTTAATTCAAAATTTTCTATGTTGACATATAAGTTTCGACAAGGACTTTCTAATTTGGATGGCTCTATAGCTCGATTATTAACACTATCGGAAAGTTTAATCGAATTCATAGGTACAACGAGTAATGCCGGATCGGAAACTACATCTTTACCTACAAAGAATCGGAATTTCTCACGTAAATCACTGAGATCCTTTAGCATTAGATCATTATCATCTATCTTAACATGAAGATAACAAATAGATTTCATGAATTCCGCATCTTTTTCGTCGATTCTTATTTGGAAAATGGCGAACCATGAACGAATTTCACCAAGACCATACGTTACAATACGTGTATCTTTGAAATAACTTAGCCAGTATTGACGCCATTTGCCATTACTTGGTTGAATTACATGATGTGGAACATTGCTCGAATCGTAGATTCGTTTATTAGTTCCTAGTCGTGCTTCTCTCTTATTGACAATGAGTATAATCGAGAAAGCATCTGGATCATTTGGTTCTCGTTTGTTTGAAAGGCGAATTTCGAAAGGGACTGCTTCAATTTCCATGACGGATACTGTCCCCTTTCCTTTAACTGTGAGCTCTTTACTACAACTGTTGGCGTTCCAGGGACACCAATGAAGCCCGGGTTGACTGAAATAGTCAACGCCTTTTTCTTCCACAGTTCGACTGGATTTAGGTGGGATGGCAGCTTGTCTTGCTAAAATTCATCGATCATCGTATTGTAGGTCGACTAAAGACTCATAGAAGAAAACAACTGTCAACTTACCGAGCTTCAGCCCCCTAAATTCTTCATTAAGACGGTTTCGCAAATCTATCAATAGATCAACAGGCATATTAAACACACCACATATTATTGAATGTCGCTTCTGTAATTCTATGTAATTCGATAGTTCTGCACAATAAATGTAGACAGAATGAATTTGTTCAAGACGGTTGATATGTTCAATAACGTTCCTACATAGACTACCCGACGCAATAAGAACAATTTGTTTTGGTAGTGCAATTGTTGAAACGAATCCTCTGAAGTCATCAACCGTTCTCAATTGTGACCATGAATCTGTGTGGCAGTCAACTTGCGCACAAAATCCTTTATGAAAATTTTGATATTCTTGTTGCGACGCGTCAAGAAAGGCAAACACTAAATAATCAGGTATCTGTAACTTCTCTTCTATGACTGGAAATCGTTTGTTTATGATATCTTGAACTTTTCCATCGGCTAGACTATTACCATTCTGCAATGAAGCCCTTTAAAAATGATACATAAGACTTCAGTATATTGCATCTGGATGAATAATAGTAATTTTACTACGTATTTAGACACAGAAAATATGCTTCCATGTTGCTGATAATTTTCTCGAAATGTATAACTCTTGTATGATTTCGATGTTAACGTCGAAAGAAATAGACACAGACAATCCTATTGAAATATTCCAATCATTTTTTAACTTGTTTTAATACACTCGATTGTACATGACCAGTTATATTGATTGAACATGCGTGTTTAAACGGTGAGCTTCGTTATTCTCGTGTTACTAGTCCTTAATGCTCTGTGTTTTTACAGTTAGTTAACAAATACTTCTCGGAATCCCTGTGCTGAGTGAAGTGTGAAAATAAATGGTGTATTTGATAGGAATAGGAAACTTACGACATATAATGATTAGTATACCATGATACAATTTTATTCACAATTTATTTTTCATACTAAAGACAACTGATATGGGAAAAGTAGACGAATATTTGTGTCACACATATGAAGAGGTTCGATTAAATAGACCGCTGTAACGCTTAAAAAAGTATCCAAAATTTATTTAGGATCACTTGAATTCTATACTAAATGTTTATATTAGTCTTCCACGGAAAGTTGCAAGATATAGCAGAAGAAAAACTGAGTGCTGAATATTGTCTTAAGTTTGAAATATTTTTCTTGTCTCAAGTAGTGACAACTGCATCGATAATACTTTCCCGATTTTAAGCTCTTAACTTTTAACAAAAAAGCGCTTTTTTATTTCCGAGAATAAATAGAAACATAGAAGATCAATTTCACAACACTCATTTTATGTTATTGTAGTTGACCATAGAGTAACTGATTTTATTCACACTAACTATTCCGTATTCGTTTGAAATGTTGTACCATAGATATTACGTAGTTCAGAGACCTTGAATAGAACTTACAGTGCAGGTGATTTGGCCATCTTCAGAAAACAATGCTATGGTACCAATGATGTATTGAGAAATAAAGGCTTGTTGTTTTTTTAAAAGATAAATATTTTGGTGAGATATTTATCTAGAAGAAAAATAAGCTAAGAATATATCATATTTAGAGTACATGAACTCCGTATTACAAGATGTCGGCCTGACGCAAACTATAATTGTCGTTTTCGAAGTGCCGTTTCGAATCTGAAGTTTTCATGGCAACCATAGCTTCTTATGTTTGCGTGAAAAACGAAGTTCAGCTGATATCGATTCAGGAATTACTAGCGAACAATTAGTTTGTGCAACCTCCTTGATAAGTTTCGGAAAGAACTTTCGCAAAAGAGAAAATCGACAATCACAATCAATAACTTATTTTGCGATTTAGGATGCTTCACGTTACTGGCTACTATAGCTTAGAATTGAATTATAAATTTAAACATATATCTAGGAGAAACATAGCAGGCTCTCGATTTATTGCACCGGAAGATAGAAAGTACAGCACTGACCGACATCAGATGAGTACTTCACAATGGTTTTATTGAATTTTTCTCTGTAAACTACTATTTTTTTTGTTATCGAATCCATAGAATTAAGTAGATTCATTTACACCATTTCAGAATGTGATGAGAATATGTCTCATTTCATGCATGAATCGAATTTTTTTCACAGAAAATAATCGTCTAGAATTTACCTGGTCGAAATCATAAGAGCACGGGAAATATTCAGCAGCTATGGAGACTTCATTTTTTGTTTGTAATGGAATGACTTAACGCATCCGTACACGCCAAACAAAAGGTTTTCTATGCAACTTTAAAAGGTTCATATTCAGGAAATAGGGAAACATTGTTTTCTAATTTCCCCATGTGAATGGATCCAATAGAGGATCCGACGGATGAATACTATTTTCTTAATCAGGTGTTAATTGGTACCTGGTGTCATTACTATAGTTGAGTCAAAAGGTCAACTGCATCGATTTACACAAAAATTCCTACAATAAGATGCGAAAGTCACCCTGCCTTTAGAATTCCGACAGGATTTCATTAGTTTCATACAAAGACGTATATAATCTAAGTGGATCTCTACTGGATCCGATTATCGGAATGACTACCTTGGGTCGTATAAAAAGGGGCTTTTGTATCAATCATTAGTTTGAAACTAAATAACAGTTCCGCAAAAGCGTGTCGTACATATTTTTAAAACTCAAAAGATAACACGTATTTTATTAGTTCTATACTCTTTTATCAAGAAACTCATATCTGCACAATAAGATCTCTACTCTCCCAAACGTATCACTATTGCTATACCTTTGAATCCATATTCTTCCGTAAAAAAATCCGTTTTTTGCAAAACCTTTATTGGTTTTTCGACTTTTTTACTGTCAGGAACCGAAAAGAGCAGTGAAAAATCTTACTCGTCAATTGAATAGGAAACTATTAAAATGGTTTCCAAGTCTATCGAAATCAGAACCCAATGTGGGATGTCAAAAAGAAAGAAAGCAAACACAGATTTCGAGAGAATCACGCATATCCTCAAAGCATCAACACGATAGATATCGTTATTTATTAAATACTGAACTTCACTAAGCCATCATCTGCAGAGACTGTTTAGAGAATCCAAAGCGTTGGAAATCAAAGCTATCTTTTAGTTCTCAAGTCTAACGCCTGATTGTATGAAAATAGATCTTACAGTAAAAGAAAAGAGAAGAAATTAGCGAGCTTTAAATTTTTTAATGACAACCGTGTGAATGGGTGTGTTGAAATGAATATTGTTTTGGATGCATATGACAGGCACATCAAAGCGCTTGCCTATAATAATTTCCACATCAACGAATATAATATAGAGAAACAAAAATAGTTTGTTTATGCGCATGCGAAAAATTTTAGTAGTTAACAAAACTATGCAATATTTTGTGCAAAAAATGCCAAACCATGGAATATTCTACAAAACTGTCAAGAGTTTTGTGTAATAATATATACCGAACTATAACACAGGTGCAGTAAGCAGCAAATGATACTTTACAAAACTACAAAAGTCTCAGATATTTTCCAGAAAAATTGATGGATTGCAAAAGAAAATACAAACCCAAGCTATGACAACAAAACGTAGAATAGTTTCGACAGCATATTACGAAACTTAACTCAAGTCAATAAATTCCTCAATGTTTTATTAGATATTTTACAAAATCATCGAAGGTCTAGATCATGATCTACGAAACAAAAAACTAATGTGCCAACCTCGCAGAAAGTTTCGACCGAATTGAACATACCATGGCTCAGAGAAAATTCGGAAAATTTTAGAATTTCATAATAAACCAATTGCTTTAGAATTTAGACACGCACGAATAAATTTCACAGGATCTAGGAATACATACGAGACGTGGAAATGGATGAATCGAAACTCCGTAGCAATAGGAATCTTGATTTTAGAAATAAAGGTCGCTTTACCGTCAGGCACGGTTTATATAATCCTACAAGAAATCCTGAAATCTCATCATAAACTCAATAAGCTGCGGTCCATTTAATGGTAGATATTTTGCTGTATCTAACCAGGTAAAACTAACGTAATTGATAAATTAGAACAAGATTGACATTTAAGAGAAGGAGGGTGGAAGGAGGTACGATTGACGAGAATCATTTGATAAGCATCATTAAGTACGATCGATGAATCATTTTAACCTTTAAAATGGAGCGCTACTTCTGCGTTGAGCCAGATTTGATTTGATCTCATTGAACTCACCAATATAAAGTTCCAAAGTAATATTAGTTAAATAGAAGATTGATGCATGCTTTTAGACCAATGAGCTACCCAAGCAGACAAACATTTGGAAAAACGCGTTTAAACGCACAATCGGGAACGCCGATTGTCAGTCACTAACGCTCATTAACAAAACGCAAGAAACGCGTTTGTTACGAAGAATTTTCACTTTCGGAGCTTGAAAAAAGATAAAAACTCTAGTGCGGAGCGTTAAAATGCACAATTATTCGATGACTTGAAAGCCAATGCGTTTAAACCATCAGAATTCGATTTTTTATCCGTTTTTACGCTCCGAAAGTGAAAATTCTTCGTAACAAACGCGTTTCTTGCGTTTTGTTAATGAGCGTTAGTGACTTACAATCGGCGTTCCCGATTGTGCGTTTAAACGCGTTTTTCCAAATGTTTGTCTGCCTGGTTAATAAATAGCATTTCATGAAAATTCCCATGTAATTTCTTTTTCGCGTCGTAACGCGTCTCTGAGCGTTTGCGAACTATAGCACTTCACGCATCGAGAATGCATCGTTTTCGGGGGTGCAGACGCGTGCACACTCGTTCAGTATCATAACTTGTTTGCATTTGAAGACGCGTTATGAACCGTCCAAAATGCAACATTTTCAAGCGTGCGAGAGCATCCAAAAGCAAACGCGTCTTAGCTCGCCTGCATGCAAGATGCATTTACTCCCCCCCCCCCCAAAAAAAAGAAAATTAAAAATTATCATCACTCTTTGTCGAAATTGGGCTGACGCATCATATTAAGCTATGATATAAAACCCAAATACCATGAGCAACAGACTGGTAATTTTTCGAACGATAGCCTGAACCAAGATTTGAACCCATGAATAGTTGATTATAAGCCGAACATAACTTGCATTAAGCCATACATTGCTGAATATTGTTATTATCTTCATGCACCACATGAATTAATCGTCACACAGTGATGCCTTCGATAAATTTACGAATAGAGCTATCGACTTATCTTGCTTTGTAAAATAAATATAGCTAGGATATTTATTTTTATGAAATCAACATAAGTCATTCTTTTTATCAATGAAACAACAGTGGACAAACTTAAAATCGTGGTTACTGAAAAAATTAAGAAAAACAAGTATATCTGTCTTTGAAGGGTATAAATGTACATATACACAGTATAATAATATTAATCAAGAAATTTTCCATCAGTATAAGGGCACTATAACAACTGTTTTTATAGAAAATGAGAACGATGTATCACAAAACATGAAAAAAAGTCTTGTCTGCGTATGTTTTCGTAACCGTCATACTGTAATCTTTTAAGTTATCCAACGAAAATAAAGTGAATGATCTTATAGTAAAAATGTTTCAAACTTACTTAATTTTTTTAGAATAAAATATTGATCGATAGTTGAATTAAAGAATCGAAAAAATTATTTTTTTTCATGTTTTTAAATAGCTATGATGCGGTTTTTTTTCGTTTTTCTTAACATCATAAAATAAGTTTTACTTCGATGCGTTTTTCATTATAAGGAACAATAAAGATAATTATACTAAACTCTGCATCAAAGAACATTATTGTGCATCTTTTTATTAAAAAAGCGATTGAAAGTAAAAGCAGAATATGCATCGTATTTATTTTGCTATGCACAACAGTGATGATGAAAATCCTAACGATAATGTCAAGATAATGATCTATCGTATGCGCAACAGATAGTACTTCGGAGTTTAAGGAAACAGAAGCATACAGTGGTCTTTATAGTCTAATGTTTTCAATAAAAACTTTCGAATAGAAATGCATTATCACAGAAATACTCATTTGATAAAATTAATCTGTCAAATCAAACCTTATTTGATTCAATCGTCAATATATAAACGAAGACCAAATTTTAGAGTTCAAAAGAAAACATACCATGGGCATCAAATGTGTATTCAATAACACTTAATAGATTTCTTTCTTACTTGACTGAATTAATAAGGGACTTCTTTACCGCTAATTAACAGTTTTCCAAAGACGAAATATAACACAAAGACTTTGCTCCTAGTGCAATGTCGCATCGTAACCATGGGCGGCGCACAAGCGAAGCAAATGGTAGCCATTATTCCCTCTAAAACCAATTTAGAGAAACAATAGAATTTTTTTGATTCCCCGATATTCCCCTATTCCAGTACTTGCTTGAAGAACTAGTAGGTATGGTAGACATGGGCAGTGCAAACTGGGATATTTTTGCGAAGCAATAAATTTTTTAATTGATAAATATCAATTAAAAAATTTAATGCTTCCCCTGAAAGCTTCAGTTTGCTCCGCTGATGATTCTAACCAGAGCAAAATCCGTTGTACTCAAGCCTATTTTGTATAAATGCAGATTTCGATGTCTATCATTCTTAGTCATGCACCTAAATTAAAACTGGTGTTGAAGTTTTGGTTTTAGTTCGGAAATATAATCTTTTCGACGGATTTCAAAACGAAAACTTCTGAACCAAAAGTATTAGATTTAGTGCATGTCTCTGACTACTCGTCATTGACAGTATCCACTATTTAACTATGAATTCAGTTGTGGGCCGGAAATCGGTGTAATAAAGCGTGTTGTCGGTATTTCATAAACTCACTCATACCTCCATGAAACGCGTTTTATCCATTTCGTCGATTCTACGGCGTTTATTGGATAGCAAATAAATTGCGCTTCAATTGTGATACACGATCTAACGCAAGAAAAGACACAGATTGCGTTCACGTGCGTTTTAAAATAAGGGTTGAAATGCGTTTGCTCTTATAAGTGCTAAAATACTCCTGTAAGTTCTTAAACGCGTTTAAAAAGTAATTACAAACGCCTTTATCTGTGTTTTTATCATCACTCGATACCGAAACGCATCAGGGCGTCAAAATTTGCAACACAAATGCATCGAACTGCGTCTAAAATACGTTTCGAGATTACATGGGTTACTCTTTAAAGACGCAATATTATGCCAAGACTGGTACAGGTGTGTTGCTAAGGTTCATGTGGAATCTCAATTTAGATCGAGAATACATCTACCGTAAAATGTTGAAGATACTTTGAGATATTTTGACTCAATATTCTGGTAGTATGGAACTGCTATTAAAAACCGCAATGATTTTTCTTATTAGACGTTTTTTATTACCAGTTGCAACAAAATTCTGAATAAATACTATCTTTCCCGTTCTTTTTACTACAGTTGATTGCTTCGGATATCTTGGAAAACTTACGTATATGCATCAGAAGAAGGAAAAAATAACTTCTCGTATAAATACTAACCTGCACAAGCAACAATTCAGATTGTAAGTCAAGATTGCTTGATCTGTTTTGTTTGTGTTCTTCTGTCGTTTTCTGTTTTCGCAACGAACTACACGTTTGCCTCAGATAAAAAGAAGTCAAGATTAGAGAATCAAACATGGGGGTGCCTCGTAAAAAACTAAGATTGCTTTGACTAACAACATACTTATTGTCACCTATCTCCGTTCTTTTTTATCACTTTCCATCTTTCCAACTAGTAGGACGTATGATGTCGGTTTAATTACGCTATGAATCAAGCCAAATGATTTGAAGAAAACCATCACGAATAAGGGAGTATCATTTCGCTTTAACAGATACTTATCTCAAGTCAAAAGTTACGATATTGAAATAGAAAGTCCATTTGACTAGTTGTACATTCTTTGTATTGGGTTCGTGTATTTTTTCACTTAATTAATCGAAAGTTCGTCTTTCATGAAAATAAAACATACTATTTACAACCTGCTCCGTGCACCGAAAACTATCGGCATACCAAGTGACTACCATGAGTCATATTAAAGAATACAAAGAGACCACGTGATCTGCTCCTAGTTTTCCGTTCTTATGAGATTTTTTTATCTCATAAGTTAAATTTATATCCAGAAAATGGATTTCATTGAGTTAATGATCAATTATTGCAGCCTAATAGGACGAATTCGATTAAAACTAGAAAGAAAAAAGTTGAAAATTGATATAAATTATTAGATATACAGTAAAATTATAAAAACATCAGCAATGAGACGATGAATAGATAGAGGATGTGATTGATCCCTTCTTTCGAAGTTACAGAATTTCACCAATAGGATATTTTTCAATAATGGAAGTCTGGCATTATATTTCAAGAATTCTACGATTCATCTTGGTGAAAGTACACTGAACTTACACCAGCCATTACTAAAGAGAATCAATAGATAATTTAATAATATATGTAATGGTGAGATAATCGTTTAGAAAATACTTAAATCATATCTTACAATCAGAATGCAGGCGACAAAGCTATGCATTCACGTTTAACTTAACTTGACGTTCATACAACTCTATTGAAGATGTAAATGAACGCTAAGTGGACTCTTACCACTTAGCGAATCTGTAGCAGGTATGTTGATGAATCATCATCTTCATGATAGCCAAATCGATAAAATTACCGCTACCCACTATGTCGATTTTGTGACGTCAGATCTTTATTTCACAAATTCCTATCGGTCTATATTTAATAAGGAATAAGAGAGAAAAAGCTTAAAAATTATTAGCTTGAGATCGATATGAATACACAGACCATATATTATTCCCACACTAGATTTTTACTTCCTGTGACTTTCAAAAAACAAACAGAAAATAAAAGATATGCTTCAGTCGGGAAATAAACCCGATGAATAGTAACTGGTTATCCGGACAAGTGCTCTTACTGCTGGTCTATCAGCAAATGACAGACATACCAATTATTTCTGAATTAAATGTTAAATATAGAAAGTTTCTATTGCCGACACGTAATAGAAGGTACAACTGGATGTGATGCGCCTATTTCTAGTCAAATTGAGATGATCGTTAATTTTTCTTCTCTTTCTAAAGTCAATAAATATGTCAATGATAGAAAAGGAGTATATGCAACGTGTTTTTACAATAGTAGAATTTTACTTACCTTAACTTTCGGCATTTAAAATTTTATTCGAAAATGCGTAGTATTTTCATCGTTTGTTGATAGGTCAGCAGTAAAAGTACTACTCTGAATAACCAGTTATCTATCATTGGGTTCGATTCCTCTATTGAACCATATCTTTTATTGTCTGCTTGTTTATCGAAAGTCAAAAGAAGACAGCACTTAGTATTGTAAAATTATATGACAGATACTGTTTTTCTGTCCTTTACATACACACACCATGTAATACTTTTTATACTGGACTAGAAAAAATTTCATAATCAAATGAGTCATACAGTATGAATCTGACGCAGAACAATCAGGTAAAAAGGTCAAAATTACTGTTGACAGTAAGGCATGTAGTTCACTAAAAACTTTTATGCTGCGGTTTCCATATACTGTGCATAACTGATTANATCAACGTCATATGAGTCAATTGCAAGAGTGTACGATTTTATAAACCGTAAATAAATCTTGCTAAATTTGGTTTCATCGTATGCGATTAGTGCTGCCAGCATTAGTCATATCGAAAACCATGAAAGTTAAATTGAAAAGTGAAGTATTTACAAGTCAAGTTTCTTTGGAGCATTGCTTTTCGTAAATGAATGACTGTTTTCCAAAAATCAAGATTTTGGCTATTATTTTATTGAAGCAGCCTTTCTCTGACAAGGATTTTGGGGATGTAGAGAACAAAATCGAAGCTTTGACCACAAGGTCCTAGTTGATATCGACAAAGATTTCTAGAACAGTTTTAGTTTATACTGTGAGATTGCTAAGAAATTCGAGATAGCCCCAATAATTTCAACTTGAAAAAGATCCATATAAAAAGCATATGGTTTCGAATTGATGACTTTGAATATTTCGCTTTGCTCGTACTTCCTTTTTCATAGGCTTTGATTAAGAGAACCTTCGGCACATGCTCAGAAAGCTACAATCTAATTTCTAAGAATATCGAATTTTCATGAGTTAACAAATTTGAAATCGTAAGCATTGCAGCTATTTCATAATCGATTCAAATTAATAGAATAATTACAATTAAGAAAATTAGACGTGTTATTAGATTGTGTTATGCGATAAACCTTCCATGCATCATATCCACATATTTGTCGTAAGTGTATAGATTCGATTTTGTAGAGGAACATTTTCTTAATGTTTTCACTCAAAGATGTCGTTCCATCTGATGATTTCGCAAATGTTGCAGCAGTAATTCGAACTCAATCATTTTTCGTTACATATGAAATTTGACAGTCATCTAAAATTATAACCCTAAGAATATTTGAAAAATAAACTGTTTCTCTATTAAACACGATCGATTACCGTGGGAATCAGCGATTCTTCAAAAAGAAGCCGGATGAATTCTTCGGCATATGTCACTTTTAGAATTTTACTGAATAATATTTTTTTTCTCATACAAGCGATTATAAACATGAATATAACTGATCAAGTTAAGCAAAGACGAATACAATAAAGCTTTCATGTATGGTCTTAATATATACTCGATACATTCATTGCTTGAGGTTGAGGTTCAATCATTAAATTCAAGGAGTTTTAAATTCTATTAATACGTCAATGAGTGGAGTCTGAGAGAGAGAGAGAGAGAGAGTACTGGATGTTGTTAGTTTTTTATTGTATCCACGTAATAAGCAACAAATTTCTCACTAACAATCGATTATTACTCGTTATAGAGAAAAAAAAGAAAACATATACCAAATACAAGAAATAGCGTATAATTTGTACAAAACGGTAAAGTAACCAATGATCATAGCGATATATATATATATGTGTGTATTTAGAAGGAGGCAGACAAATTTCAGAAAAAATAAATAAAAATAAGAACATGAATGACTATTGACAAATAGATATGTAATTATCTTTATGTGCGGTATATTGAATTGATATGCGTATGTCACTAATGCAAAGCTGTATGAATAAATTTAACAAGAGTTAGATACAATCATTTGATGTGCTTTCCGTATGTGATAAATAAAAACGAATAAACAAAACAAAAAAGAACAGAGATATGGAAAGAATGATTTAATGATATCGATCATTACTAGAAGCATATTTATATAATATTAGTGAACCAGCAAATAAGGTCAATATACCGATAAGCAAAGGACGACGATATTCTACTGTCAAGAGTTTAAAACATGATGTTTTACTAGAAGTTGCTAATGTAGAAGAAGACTGTCGATGTAATTTTGTTTTCATTTCATTAACTTTTTTCTCAATTACTTCATTACGTATTGCACGTTCTTGACGTAGACGAAGAGATGTTTCTACATCACGCCTGTGAAGAAAAGAGAAAAAGAAACAACAATTCTTTTTGATAGATTTTGAACAGAAATTCATACGGTGTTATAGTCGGAGATGGCGAAAAATATGGCTTAAAATCTTCCGATGATAATTGTGATCCTGATAATGATTGCAAACGACGTGTTGTTTTCGGTGAAGGTTGATAACTGCTTGCAGTTGAATCGATTCTTTTCATTAGTTCACAATTAATATCTTCAAGTGTATCACTTAAACGACCACTTGACATGACATTATCTTGTCTTCGACATAGTTTTGGATATTTTGCTGAATTGAAATTCTTTCCATCATCATTATCACTATCACTTTCACTGGATAGATCAAAAATACATTCATGAAATGACCGTTCGTTGTTTTCGATTGCATCGAGAATTTTCAAGCCAGCAATAATGGCAAGATAGGAAAACCTTTCAGGAATTCGTTTAAAATAAATTCATTTATTTATTTTGCTAAGAAATTTGCTTACCTCAACTGTTCCGCTGTTTGAATGAGTCCATGACGCTGTGTTCGAATATGTGCAAGAACATCGATTAATGATACATTATCAGATTTTTCTTTGTTAGCAAGCTAAAATTAGACACTTCGTAAACATCATCTTTACTGGTTTTTTTCGTTATTATTACCATTTTTAAAATTGAATCGACAAGTACGAATGTGCCTGATCGGCCGATACCTGAAAAATGTTCAGAGAAAGCGTTACGTTCGATGTAATAATACAATGACAACGGTTGTTTTTTACCAGCACTACAATGAAGAATAGGTGGACCATAACGAGAATCAAATGCACCACAATGACGAACATCACTAAGTAATTGCAAGAATGGTTCTGGATTTTTTGGAGCACCATGATCTGGCCAATCAAAATCTGACCAATGAATAACTGGACGTGATTCACCTGTCTTACATAGAATTCTTATTTAAAGACGGAAGCAAAACTTCCCTGTTTACTTACTGAAGTACTTATTAATTCAAATTTCCTTTGATTATAGTATCGATATTGTCGTTCAGATTCAAATATTACTCTTAAATCCACTTCATCAAATGTGATTTCATTTCTATTTTGATTATCTGGATAATATAAACAACATTTATTCTAAAAGGAAGCATGAAATGAAATGAAATACTTCCAAGATCTAGAGTTCAAAAATGAAAAATTTCAACACCGCTTATCTTCGAGACTTTAAATACGATTAAAACAAAGACTGAAGTTTGCCTGGCTTCAACATCTACAGAAATAATCGACTTCTAAGTCAAACTCATTGACAGATATCACTAGCAAAATATATTTTATGACTCAAACTAGTACAGAATATTTTATTCTAAGCTTAAATATAAACTGAATTTCTTTTTCATTGCCTCCTTCTCTAGAGCTAGATCTGCTCTTAGTCTACACATAAAAAGCAGATTGTTCAATGTTATATGTATTGAAAATGAAAATCATATAAGATTCGAAATCGTGTTTCACGTGCATCAGTAAAAGAATAATTATTTCGTCTTGCATCAATTTGATCTATGAGAGAAATGAACTTTTCCCCCTGAAATATGTAATTTTCTTCGTAAGAGCTTAGGTTCGAAAGGTTCATTACTGTAAAACATATTATAGATACTAAAGTCTGACAGGATTCCTGCAAGTAAGCTTTCTTTCTGTTGAAGTTAGGACCATTTACTTGTATACTAAGTTTATTCGAAGACATTGTAGAAACATCAAATTGAAGACGATTAACATGAAAATTTACTCAAAATCAGATATCATGATCTCTACAATATCCTGTACGTTTCAGTGAAGAAATACTCCGTTAATATTGATATAGCCGATTGTCAAATAAATGTTTTACTTAGAAATCATGACAGTAAAAACAGAGTTTTTAAAAACATTTTCACGTTCTGAAAACGAAGTCATCCATTTTCAATTTTCTTTGAGGACAATGAACGAATTATGTATTGAATTTCGAGAAGAAATTGCATATTCCAAAACAAATTCATTCTTTCTTCTCCTGTCATAATCTACAACAGACTCGAGACTAACTAAAACGCGCACAACTTCAGAAGAAAGTTATCAACAAGAAAAGCATCATTATAGAATTGCTATTTAGTTTTTTGCGAATATTCGGCAGCAAACTAGGACGGCTTACATAATACATAAGTTAGCTGGCTTCCTTCTAAGTTTCCTTGAGATGGACTTTCGTCTATTATGTCTATTGTCTTTTTTTTTATGACAATCAATGAATAGTATACCATACTTTATACCATTTTACACGTATCTCTCTATCTGTAGAAAAAAATAATAAACAATGAAAGCATTTTAATGCTACCTTATGAATTTATGGTTCCATTCATTTCCGAAATCGTATATATTCAGCGGAAGAAGAATTCAAATATTAATTGAACTATTCCATAGGTGGTATGTATTTAATTTAAAGTACAGCTCATGTTCATAATATCACAGTTACGATAATACTTACACTTCCTTTCTCTGTTAAATGAGTTAGCATAACAATAACACGACTATTTTGCTCCCAAACCATTTGCCAGAAATGGCTTGATGTTGTTTCAAGTGGTCCCTAGATTGCCAAGAAAAGGCAAACTTCTATCTAGTCGAATCTCTGGAACAAATCTGTTTAGATACATACCTGTGTTAGAATGTACGATCGATTAGCATCCGACACATGAACATAATTTGCATTAATGTAATCATTTGAACCTCGTATTAATCGAACACGTGTATCATCATCTAGTGAGAAACAATCAGAAACAGTTTTATTTTTCGAAAAGAAAAGTTTTTACAAGGTAAAACGTCGCGAAATCGATTTAATCCAATATTCATATTTAGTAGTGCAATGTCGTTTTTCTTGTCTGATGTTCGAGCATAGTGATCATTAGCAAGTTTCTACAAAACGAAAATATGATTTACGAAATCAAATGTTAAAATGAAACTTACATGAAATGTAGCGTTCCAAGCACGTTGATTTTCAATCTTGAGAAATTCTTCTTCTATATGTGACATGTTATTATCTAGAATTTAAAATTCTCTGAGTTTTTATTTTGTGGAATTCAGTAAAAGAATGGACGGATTCCAAGAGAACACTACCACACACTCGCACGCATAAAAACAAAATGTGAACAAGAAAAAGTGAGATTCTATTTAAAATTTAACTTTAAGTGAAATAGCTGGTGGTGCATAAGTATTCATTGGCCAATCTTTCCCGTTGATTTTTAAATTCTTCGGCGAATCAACACGTAACGAAGGAATAGAAAATTTCTAAAAGTAAATCAATCAATTTGCTTTCGTCTCTTAAGTAACTAATTTATTTTCTCCTTTCGCTCGAACCTCTTTACGCCATTCAATATCCATTAAACGATAGACTGGCTTTGGAATTTCGATAATATCACCAAGTGAAACTGATGTTGATACATCAATGTAATAAACAGTAACGAGAACACAATGTTCTTCTGTATCAGCTAATATAAACATTCTGTAATTGAAATAAAAGCAAGTCATATGTTTCTATTAGACTAAGCAAAAACAATCATATCTCATACAATTTAACATCCTGTACACCAAGACTAGCGACAACTGTGCCACGATACGTTACATTATCATTTTCTCCAGGACGAAGAAATTCAAGTGGAACAATATTATTATTCAACGGTCGAGTTTCGTTTAATACAGAAACTAATGTTTTAAATTTTTTGGGTTTTATTCGACCCTTTAATAAATAGAGAAAACATTTTGCAATGTTTATTAAACGAAAGTCAAATAGATTCAACAAACCTTGCATGCTATAAGATCGGTTATCGTACGTAAATAACTAAGTAATTGATCTTGGTTGTTGCGTGCATCTTCATTTTCAGAGTCAAGTTCAAGTGAACGTTCATAAGAAGTTAAAGCTTCGGCGTAATCTTCATGATATTGTAGTGCCTTGTTGAACAAAGATTTGAAAAAAAATATTTAGAATCATCACAAAACATGCAAAACTATATCACAGAGAATCTCGCTTTAAACAATATGATCGAAGAAAAAGCTACACGAATCTCAATCTAGTGGTCAAGTTTTAAAGACTTTATCACTGATGATATTAACAAGTATATCTTGATTGAATACGCAATTTAAGTCATTCAAAATTTTCGACTTTCATCAGCAGAAAATTACGAATTTTCATTTGAGATGTTTGTTTTTTGAAGTTAACAAGTTGCAAAGATTAATTCGTATAGAAAAAATTCAGAATACATTAAAGTAATGTGGCTTCTTCGATTTAAGTGAGAATAAGTAAGTAGTCCTTTGTCGAGATCTCTTCACCAAACATTTATGTTTTGACGAAATCGTTACATAAGTTTATAGGATATGAACCGTAGTAAGTCTTGATCTTATTCCGATTGAAGAATGTTTCATCGATGCGAGTAGAAATAAATGCAAAAACCAACAAAAAAACTTAATAGAACATATAATCTTATAGATTTTTGCATAATTTACTCTCGTTTTCTTAGACTTGTCAATCGCTGGACCAATTCGTAAAACTAGACTTCTTAGAATTGAAATCAATCTTTAATTTTCTTCTAGAAGGATACGACGTAAATCTAAGATTCGGTTTGAATAAAATGAACGTCTCTTGTTAAGTGCTAGCAAGGAAATCATTTCTCACATTTGAAATTAGTGAGAACGGTTCGAAAATTTTTTCATGAGTAACATGGGTGATAGTTTTTTCCATGATACAAAACTAAAACTATAGTTAATTTTTCTCAACTACTAAACGATTTACATTGAAAAAGTCGAAAGAAAAGACGTCGAACGAAAAAAATTCGAGAAGAAAAAAGATCGAATAACGAAAAATATCGAATCAATGAAAAATGTTGTTAGATAAAATATAAAAATTTTATTTCATTGAAAACACAGGAAAAAGCGTTCATATAATAAGGAGAAATATCCATAAAAAATGAATCCTTCGATGCGTCGATGTGCACCCTATTAATATAAAGTTTATGTTGTTTTCGCGCTGAGCAATGATAAGGTATTCGACAATGGCTCGATGTGACATCGTTGTTGTTGTTGCAATGTGCCATCAGAGTATCGATAGGTTTTTCTAAAATACCATTAGTGAAACTTGAACTAGGCAGACGTTTAGCAACTGTACTGATTTGTACATATAAGTGTTGAAATCGGCTTTCTTCACTAACAACGCATCTGATGAATGGGCTAAGTACAGGTACTAAACGTTGACCAAGTTCAAGTTTTACTGATGGTATCCTAAGAAGTCGTATTGATACTCTTACGGCACGTTACAAGAATAACGCCGTCGGCATTGAACAGTTGTTGAATAACTTATCATCGCTCAGTGTGAAAACAATATAAACTTTATATTAATCACGTACATCTGGACCTAGGGATGTGCAGTTTCATTTTACTGATTGCTGAGATCACTGGAGATACTGAGCACTGAGTACTGACTACACTGCGCCGACACCACTGTCACTGGGACTCAACTGATACCGAACATCACTGACGTACCTATTCATCAAGAATATGTTAATGCGCAACTGCAACACATCAGTGATGGTCGATGTCAGTTGAGTTACAGTAACAGTGTTGTCTGTGCAATGTAGCAGTACTCAGTGCTCAGTATCTCGGTAATCTCAATTGTCAGTAAACTGAAACTGCACATGCCTATCTAGACCTATCGAAGGATTCATTTTTTATGGATATTTCTCCTTATTATATGAACGTTTTTTTCCTGTGTTTTCAATGAAATAAAATTTTTATATTTTATCTAACAACATTTTTCATTGATTCGATATTTTTCGTTATTCGATCTTTTTTCTTCTCGAATTTTTTTCGTTCGACGTCTTTTCTTTCGACGTTATCAATACATACCTATGAAACTAGTCAATCATGTAGAAACCGTTCTCTTCATTGTAGGATATCATATTTCAGTAACGTATTGTTGTTATAGTCGATGCAATCATGACTATAATTGATATTCAATAAATGATTATTTCTTTAAATTGTGCCTTTCTATTAGATCGATGATATCCGTCATCGAACATGATGAGAAACGAGTCAAATTATGTTGGATTTTTCTACAAATTTTCCTCGAATTCATATCCCACTACTAGGTAATATTCTGACAGATTTTCGAAATTTTTATGAAATGTCGAAATAGAAATCATGAAACTAATCATTTTATCTCTTATGATGGGATAAATCATTGTAAAACGAACTACGATTATAAATTCTAGAATGATAAATTGCATGGAAAAGAGAATAACCAGAATCATATCTATCTCTTATACTATTGTCTATTTTACTAAAATAAAAATGATGTTATTTTTACCACGCCTCGACTATAATGAAGATCGCCATCGTTTTCTGATTTTGGATCCTTGAGCTATTAAATCAATACGGAAAAACCAAACAAATGAAAGAAAATGAAAATGATTGTATAACTTACCGCAAGATTATAAGCACTAAATGCTTGCTTTAAATTTTTCGGATGATTTTCAACCATGAAATAAAAACATACATAAGAATTTGCAAGCGTATCTTTAAGAGAATAATAGGTCATAGACGAAATTCGATTAATAAACAATAGACTTACACCAGGATGCTCCATCTTTAACATCAAGTTCAACTCCTTGTTTAGCATATTGAATACTCTCTTCAATCATTCGATTTCGTTCGGTACGATCAGTTACTTTTGATGCTAATTGTCGTGTGACAATTGATAAATTTCGTAACACAAATCTATTTTTTTCCTACGAAATAAAAAGCAACTGTTTCTTTTAAAGAAGAATGTGAATTTTCGTTTTCGTTTTACTTTGCTACTTGCATTCTTGAAACAATTGGCAGCCATTTCGAATTCTCCATTTTTAGCATAACTCTCTCCAAGTTCATTTAATGTTAATACATTGGATGGTTGAAGAAGCGCCGCTTTACTTAAATAATCTGTTGCACGTTTATCATATTCGGGAAAGATATTAAATGCACGACCCTTCCAATAGGAAAACAGAGCACGTTGACATGGATCACGAATTTGTTCTATTTAAAAACAAAATACGTAAATTTTGTTAGAAGAATTCAGAAAAAGAAAAGAAAATTACACTTCTACCTTCAATTTCATTGTAATTCGAAAGTATTTGATCGAGTCGTGTTCGAATTAATTTATAGCGATTTTTCGATGATTCAGAAGCCTTTACGTTCGGTTTAAATAATTCATCTCGATATTGATATAGGTTTTCAACATCAGTCTAAATAAAATGTTCGTATTACATATGAGGCAATTAATCAGAATGAATGTATATATCATGAGAAGGCTTTCTTTTTGTATCCATGTCTACCTTGATCAGCGAATAGAAAGCTATGTATATAATGGCAAGAATCATTAGCATATGAAAGAGAGAGAAAAATAAAAACATGGCTACATTTCATCATTTGATTGAGTCAGGAACTAATAGAACAAAAAGAAATAGAGTACTGCGTATAGAAACTCAATACGTTATGACACCAGAAATCGCGTTATTTATTCCTAATTGTAACAATCAGGAGTATTTTTCATAATGTTTCCGATCCGTTGAATTCGAATGGCAATCTAGTTTGATTGATATGATATAATGTTTAGTAAAGTGTTTTAGTGATTTTTAAAACGTAATTTATTAGCATAGAATAATCAATTGGAATTCTATTTGTAATCGTCAGTACAAAAAAAATGGCAAACTAACGATTCTGTCTTGAAATGAATCATAAAATTTAAAAAGTTAGTCGTATCGTAAATTCTTAAACATACATAAAATGTTTAATTACTTCATGAATCGCGTTCGGATTAGGCTCAAGTTTGTTTAAGCTATTTATCTGTAACATTATTTGAGGAGATCAATCTATAGTATGGAGAAATGTTGCAAATTCAATTAGACCTTTGCATTACATAGATATTCAGAGTAAGAGAACATTAGCACAGAATGATGATTGTTGCCTTATATATGTATTGTGTCTTTTGACGTATCAAAGATTCACAATCGATCGAAATCCATAGTGCCTAATTATCTTTTGCGATTGAGTTTCAAAGTTTGATTATGATACATTTCTCTTGAATAAGTTTTCATCTATTAATATAAGAATGAAATTACATATCAGTTGTACTAATCAGAGAATAATATTTTCTTTTTTCCCTATAATCATTCTTGACAGATATATTCTGTCCTTTCAATTATCTTTTGTATGAATAACATTAGCAAATAAAAATGAAATGCTGCGATCATACATGAAATGTAAGACTGTTTAGTGACCGACGAATAAACTACGGTTTCATGGATTATACTTGTTTTTATTTTCAAATTATTATTTTCATTGTAAAATACCTGAAGAAACATGTTGTGTTTTATTTAACTACAAAGTGTTCTTCAACACTACTAAAAACAGATTCAACGTGAGTAAGAAAGAAAAACAATGAAGCTTTTCTTTGCACACAGCGTGAGAATACTTGATTATGAAATCTCTTTAAAGAGAGATGTTTTCATTGCATTCTCAAGTATTTTAAAATCTCTTTTAATAGGAAAGAAAATTTATTTTTAGACATGATGTGAAACATGGAGTGAATTTTCTGTTACTGACTCTCAAAATTTCTAATTTTTCATATTGCACTTTGTATCACCATGCGTTTCAATTAACATGTCATTGTCCCAGGTAACAGAAATACAATACTATGAAGTAAAAAGCGGAGAAAAAATCTTTTACTAATGTAGACAACATTCTCGTTATGAAACAAATAAAAAAATGATTTTTGTCATTATGGCACAACATTAACCTACCGGATACGACTCGAAATTTAATGATTCACTCATCGAACATAAAGAGAAAAATTTGCTATGGTAACCAAACAACTTTTAAGTACAATAAGTCATCTATAACCGACATCCGACTGTATATGACTGATTCATTTCGACATTATGATTAAGATTTGTGTTCGAGGAATTTTCTTACCTTAAAAGCTGAAACAGTCTTGGCTTCTTCTGCCTAAAATGGATGCATTCAGTAATTATCTTAATTAACGTCCGAATAAATGTTTACCGTTCTTAATTGTACTTCATCAACTAAATCAGTCATTATGAATACTTCTAAAAGAAAAACACTAGATTTTTCTCATATATATTATGTTTTTTTTACTGCTCTTAACCCAATGACCAATGCTTTTCTTTCAATAATTTCTTTCTGTATTGCGCTTTTACACATACACACACACACACACAGCTACAAAAAAGAAAAGGTTCGCACGACAAAGAACAGAAGAAAAGAGAAAAAAATGATAAAGTAACACTGAAGTAAAAGTTTCAATCAAAAGAAAAACAGAAGAAAATGTCAAATGTTCACTGGAAAACCATTTGCACGTTTAAATAACGAATAAATATGCATATAATATATATATATATATATATGTAAAGAGTTAAAACCTGTCCTTTGTATTTGAGAAAACGAAAAGTAGAATTATGTACAGATAAATTCTATTGAAATTCTTATTTTCAGATTTCTCTTCAACAGAAAACAATATATTTTAGTCGATAAAACGAAAAGAGAAAGTTCATATATATATATACGTATATATATATATATGTATGTATAGAGATAAGATATATTTTTCTTAAACAGACATGAAGAACAACGAAGAGAAAAATACAACATAAAAGCATAAATTCACGTAAAACACATGAAAAGAGATGTGCAGAAAAAGAAGAAGAAATTAATGCTGTTGCTATAATCTGATAAAATTTTGCTTCGTTTTAACAACATCCACTACTTTCACTCGCATTTGTATTCCGAGGAGTTGAAGGTCCACCTGTATTGCCTCCTTGTGGACCAATTTTAATGCCAGTAACCTAAAAGACATCAGCACTTGTCGAAGATTTGAACAAAGAAGATAAGCGAAAAATATTACTTCATTTGTTGGGTCGAAAACACCTTCCTGAATTTTCGTATAAATCTCACGAGCTGTATTGATAAATGCCTATGAGTAAACAAAAATTTCAATAATTAAACGTAGAAGATAATTTTTTCAAAACCTCTTCAACATTCGCTGCTGTTTTAGCTGATGTTTCCATAAAAATCAAACCATGTTCACGTGCAAATGCTTCACCTTCTTCTTTTTGTACTTCTCGTCGTGCAAATAAATCACTAGAAAAGAACATTTAATCACTGAAAAATATTACATAGAACTCACCATTTATTTCCAATAAGCATAATAACCATATTTGAAGTTGAATGTTGTCTTGCATCTTCAAGCCAACTCGTTAAATGATTAAATGTATGGCGCCTATTTAAATTTTCATGCAAAAGAACAAGTAAAGAAAAATTTTGTTTATTCTACTGCGTTATATCATAAACAAGAAGAGCGCCAGCTGCACCACGATAATACGAGCGTGTAATTGAACGAAAACTTTCTTGTCCAGCCTAAACATACAACTTTAATTACTTCAAAAAACAAAGAAAACTGAACGAACCGTATCCCATATTTGTAATTTAATTTGTTTACCATCAATAGTGATCATACGTGCACCGAATTCAACTCCTTCATTAAAAACAAAATATTTTTAATTAATCTTTAGCAGAAGTTTTACCTATGGTTAGATCATGTACTGGTTGAAATCGTTTATCAGTGAATTGCAATAATAAACAAGATTTTCCGACGCCTGAAGCAAAGTAACATATGCGTACTCATTGAAATACGAACAAAATTTATGAGAAAAATAATAAATCAACACTAACCAGTATCTCCAATGATAATGTATTTAAACAGATAAGCATAAGCCATTTTTCAAAATTAACTATTGGAACAATTTATTTTATCTTTGGATAATCTAAAATCGTTTTAAAAGACTAGATATTATTTGATGTAAGAGATGATGATTCACAATCAGAATATTCAATGAGACATCAGCTACAGTACTGCTGCTGCTGCTGCTGCTATGTCACCATCTTGAATGTTGATGATCGACTGACTTCTGAAGTTGTATTCTGTTTTATTTTAACCAACGACATCTATATACGCAGATTGATTGTCCTTTATGTAAATCAAATAAAAAATAATTGTGGAACTAATGTTAGTAACTGCTACTTTCAATTTTTAAATAATTTTGTTTGCTAAACTATTGGAAAACTAATATTAGAAGAAGTTTTTACATACATCAAATGAAATTGATTTTAACAACTACATGGGTTCTGTAATGTAAACCATATTAGAAGAATATCTTCAAATTATGACTCCTTATATAAACTGATTTTTGATATAGTTACAGGTGAATGTGTACAATGATAGGCAAGCGTTTCATAAATACTCAGTCAATCAAGTTCACATGACTCATCTGTCACAAAATGTCGAAACATGTTGTTGACAACTCTTGAAAACTATGTGGACTCTCTTTCTCTCTCTCTGCATCGGATTATAAAATCTAATCATCACTAGTACTAAAAAGAATATTTCGTGTCAGAGTAATTGAATTAATCATTATAGATGAAGGAGTATTTTTTGTTTCATCATTTAGCTAAACTCTGTCAAGACAAGAATGTTCTAATAAGACCGACGAGAGAAATACTGAGTAAACAGGCATTGGTTGAATGTTATGTTTGATATCGGTGGTTGAATATTATTTCCTTACAAATGTATGAAAGAATAATAAAGCACTACTGAAGGAAAGTAATTATATAATTTGACTTTGACCTGATGAATAATCAAGGAGTAAAGTTCATGCAGGTGAATCCAGAGAACAATGAAGGAGAAAAATCTAATAGTGCTTGTCATACAGACGTTACTGTGATGCATTAGCACATTCTCATCGAAGAAAAATAAAACACAAATGAAAATAGATTACTAACATGAGAATGAGAATTTTTTCAAGGTACTACACACGTGCTTGAGATGACTCATTCTATACGTGGCATACAAAGCATGATTCTGCCCTTATTCAGTTGTTATGTTTCCAACGAAAATGACACATTCATTTTCCAAACAGAGCTATCAAGATCTCTATCTCTTTGTTTTGTTTTTGATACCGATGTTTTAAACACTGATTCAAGACTATTAAAGATCAAATTATGTAGATCTATCTGTTGTTTATGAATTCTGATATCAAAGACAAAGGCAAGGATCTAGAATCGAGTTGTCAATCATCTGCTATCTTCTATCGTTATAAACAAATGCAAAATGGTGTTTCAGCTAATAATAGGTCACACTCGCTGAGAAAAATCTACGTGCATTCATTTCTTCTGGTTTACTGCTTCATAAATGTATGCATCAATAATTCGGAATTTCATATTTGAACAGATAAGGACTGAATAGTTACAGGAATAAATAAAGACAGACATTTGCTATCGTCGCGTCGGTACTAACATCAAAGTCTTCAGCTTCGTAGAGCAGTTTAGTACAATGTTTCTAACAGGAATTTTAAGCAAAGTAGCAATTCACAGTGTACCAACACTTTTTCCACATTATTCCCAGGAAAAGACAAAGTAATTTTTCAAACTCGCAAATGACCTGGGTACTTTGCTTCTGCCTGTGGTACTTGACGTTAGAAACAGTGGTTCAACGTATATTTCTATAAAGTAAATCCAATAAGATAATATTTTAGACAGTGTATATAGACAGTTGTGGATCGGGATTAGGAAATAACAATCAAATTAATTTAAAAACTCGTCGGTGCTAACTTCAGATTGACTTGCAGTCTTCAGCTGCGAATAACACGACATGGTCATATATTTCATATTCTATCTCTTAACGTATTTAATATTTGACTGTTTGAGTAAATATCGAGTCAATAACACTTCAGTAAAGAAAACGGTTGGAAAGCTCTACGTTCGGAATCTTTTGTCAGTTTTATAGATTGATCTTTGACAAAACCGAAGAATCGCTAATCCGTGGGTATTTCTTTTTGTGATATTGTTCTTGAAACTTGAATCAGAACAATGATATCTATTCAATTAAATATGATATTTAAAATTCTGTTTGTTTGCAAATAAGAACGTGAAAATTCTTATTTTCCTTATCACTCTCATTTTTGCAAAAATGACTGTGGTTCGCGAACGGAGTCATTTATGAAGAATGCAGCCACCCAACCCAACGCAATTCATCGAACATCAAATAGTTGAGTATACTTTGATGTCCCCTTTTTTAAACAAAAATATCCGATCTGAAAAAACAACCAAGTCCAACGGTCTCAAACGTAGCCATCGAACGGAAAGATAGAATTAGCATACGATCTAAGAGACACTTGGTTTAAATAAAGCATACACGTTCGTTAAACTGTACAGCGGATTGGTGTACATCAAAGAATTTGAAAGTATTATAAACAGTTCTAAGCACACTGAAGTACATTACAGAACGTCAAAATAGTTATGATTTGAAAAGCACTTGCATCAAGTTATGTAAAGTATTTCAAAGAAGTTCGAATTAACTTCAAATCTCCAACTCCATTATTTTTGTTCGTGAAAAAATGATCTGTTCACCATCCATCCCAAGCGATGATTTCCTAATTTGAAAGAGTTTATCAATATTGTCAAAATATTTATGGCACATAGTTGTTCAGTGTATCTTGTCAGATGGAATGCAATTTTTCTGAAAAGAACATTTTTAACGAATTTCGAAATGATCAAATACTGCTGAGAAGTTTTCATCTGATATTAATTACATATATTGATGATATCGTTTCTCTTTCTAACGATATTTGGCGCTTTCGAATTGCTTTGTATTCTTATGCTATATAAGTGAAAACGGAAGAAAGCGATGAAGATTTAAATTACGGAAAGTTAGCAAAGCGAATGGCACAAGTAACAAATAATACATTGACAGATGACAAGGAAACCGATGTTGAAAAGCATTCTATCGAACGACGTAGTAGTGTTAGACACCGTAACGAGAACGATAACGATGAAAGTGCAACATGGAGTGTTGGTAGTAATGGAGGTTTAAGTCGATCCAGTCACGATGATGGACTTATTTTTCAAAGTAAGAATAATTTTGGTTCATTTCTCGACGATTTCCTTTCGACTTTCGCTTGATTGTTGTCAGACACACAAACACATATTTATATATAAAGAACGAAAATGTTTTGATACCGTAACTTTTCTATGTCGAAATATTAAAGAATATTTGTCACTATTTTATTCCCTCACATTGGATAACACTGATAAAGATTCTAAAACTTTTATCTATGTTTTCTAAATGGAAAACTTGTGATTTCGAGTGTTTTCATGTATCTTTCACAACTGAAGTAACTGTTGTTTTTCAATTAATTTGAGAATGCTAGAGCAATTATGCCATTGATTCCAATATTCAGAATGTATTCTGAGAACTTCTCGTCTACCTGACCATATCGAATGAAACTTGTGAAACTCGAGATAATTTATTTTCTATTATATAGAATTGAAGTTAGAGATTGTATCAAGAACAAAGTGAACGCACCGAGAGCAGACCAGTCGTAGGGAGAAGCCGATCCAAAAATTGAAGAAAGTCATACGATGTTACTCAGAGCTGGATTTGGTCTGTATTCATAGAAATATGGTAGACAATTTTCCTCGAATTCAGAGAAATTCTTCTGATATCTTTTCCCAAAATAAGAGAAAGCTGACGCACTAAATTTTCAAAATTCAGTCAATGTTCCCGATACAATTTTTTCGAGCCAGATAGTTTGACCCTGCTATCGGGTCACCACCAAATTATGTAGAACATCAGTTGTATAGATGGCAATTCAAAAGAATAGAATAGATTGAAATTCTTCACAAAGATGAACATAATCTTGATAGTTACGTTTAATCTAGATGTTTCAACTCATTCTAATGATCAGAAATTTGAAGAAATCGACAAATTATCCAAGTGAATAATTATTTGAAAGTTTTAATTTTATACTTTTCAAAAACAATCTAGAAAATCTAGAAATAATGATGAATATCTCGATTTAAAAAATTACTTTGAAACCGATAATAATAGACACGAATATTTCTATGATGGTGTTGAAGAAATTTTATCGATGTCCGACAATGAACAAAGTAATCATAGTGAAGACGACGAACGTCTATTCAATGACGACGATCGAATCTCGTTTACGCGTGAACAACTTTTGGAATATCAACAAATAACAAAATTAATTCGATTTGTTAAAGTCTATTGAGAAAGAGAAACAAAGATTTTGTTTATTTTTCTTATAATTATAAACAATATTCATCTAGAATGGTGGCCGATGTACAGCTATTCTATCACTAGCATTATTACGTGATCATAATTTACAAGGGCAAAGTGCTTTTTCAGCATTCAAAGATTCATCGGTTATAAGTGTTCTGCTGAATTTCATAGAGATGTATGATCGAGATCTTAAAGTAAAAGAATGAATTGAAATCATGATGTCAAAGAAATATTCGAATCCTTATTTTATATCTTATCTAGCTCAACACACTATTTATTCTTCAAGATGCATGTCAAAATTCTTCATTTGCCTATGAAATATTTCGTTTAGGTGGAATAATAACAATTATCAATACAATGTGTTTAGATCGTATTGGTATACAAGAGAGTTGTTCTATTTTATATAAACTTTTAGTATTTCGTCGAGCACGAAGAGTTGTGAGACGTTTCGGTGGAATTAGTAAATTAGTAAACAGAATAGAAGGGGCAGGTGAATGAGAATCATTTGATTTATAATTTTGATTTAGATTACTTTACTTGATGAATTAAGTGAAAATTTCATTGAAAATAATCAAATAATATCAGATATATTTCAAGTATTTTTATTATTATGTAAATCGGAAAAAAATAAATATGTTTGTATTCGATATGGCATTGGAAGAATCTTTATGAAAATTATTTTAAATATTTCAAATCAATCATCAAAATCAATCATTTCACTATTTGCCGTTCTTCTTCATATAGTAAGTTGTTATTATTAGTTCATTAGAAAATTTTAATATAAAGAAATCCTATTTTTGACTCTATTTCTAATTTTGTTGAAAGAATCTAAACCAAAATGCCAATACTCTTCGGTACGAGTTGAAGTGAGAAATATCGTTCTAATAGGTTTTCATTTCGAAATGTAAATCACATATGATTATGAACATTTTTTATACTGCGGTTAGTTTAAGTGTAGAAGTACAATCGTGAACGTTTCTGGATGCATTGTCCGTAATTTGTATCTTATTGTCTATTGTTGTGTCAGTGTCGTTAAAAAAACGTCTATTCTTGCATATAGAAGACTATGGAAAGGAAATTGAATGTTGAAATTGGTTTGTCTATGAGCTTAAACGAAAGATTTTTACTTTGACTCATAACTAAAGCGACAGCAAATGATCCGTTCCTTATTTTCCTATTAAAATAAAATTGTCATATTCTAGCTGATGACTTCAAGTGTACTTAGTAACAAAATTTGTAGTCTTGTGAGAACATCATCTAAGAATGTCAGGTTAGAATTCACGCAATAAGACATGATTATTGTATCGTTTTGGAAAAATTTGTTGTTCACAAACTACCTTCCGAAAATTCACTCCTCGATGATTGACTCAATGTCACAATGAAATATGAATAGGACGACAGATATAAGAAGTGATATTTGACAATGGTACACATGAAGAAATTTCTTAACTCGAAACTAAATGACGCAAACCGTAAGCTTATGGCACTCCTTTTATCTATTAAACAGACAGTTATAACTATGATTGTAGAAAAAAAACAATCGTACTCGGAAAAAGATCATTGTTCCGTTTTAACGGCGTCATTTTTCACAACAAAATACGAGAAAATAAGATGTTCTCTATTGACTTTAATTTTTAGTTTAAAAATATGTTGATGATTAGTATAGTTAAATAACAATTGAGTTTGATGCTTAGAACTACGAGTAGTCGTCATGCATAAAAGTAATTGAATAACGTATAACTTTGAATGTTGAACTCACAAGAAGGTCTCTTGGTTCAGTTCGGAGCATATGAATCAATCACAATTTGCTTTTTAAAATGAATGAGTGGACATGAAGATAAGCCTTTTTTCATGCACTGAATCATTATACGTACTATATAAATAATCGAATTCTTGATAAGTTGTCTGTGAATGTCAATGATGTAACAATGAATTTATTTGTATGTTTAAAAGATTCTTTTGGATGAAGATACGCCCGAATTCATTATTAAGCATTTGATTTCTCATACTTGTTCTGTTAGCAACTAAGTCGAGTATTCGAATTCATGCATACTTATCTATATCTTAGGTAAGAAAAGGACTTCACTTTCTTCATAGACGATATTTCGTTTACAAATGATCGATACGAATGTAATAGTATCTTTAATAAATTCGATTGATGTAAACAACATGGAACTAACTCGTGTCATATGTGAATCTCTCTATTGTTTATCACATGAAGTAAATCTTTTGCAATTTATCTATCGACATGGCTTTAAAAAACTAAAACTTTTACTGGAACAAACCAAGGATCCATCAATATTTTGCTCAATAATACATATTTTAACGGAATTCATTCGAAATAATGAAAATATATCCAATGATATGATATTAAATATGATCAAATTTTTTAAAAATTCTTCAAATTCTTCTTATCTATTACGAATTATTAAATCTTTAAGTGCATTAACAAAAATTTCTAAAACAATCGAGTTGTTTAAACAGGAGAAACTTTTCTCAGATTTTATTTTTTATTTACAAAATGAAAATAATTCTGATATACGATTACATATTTTATTCATATTAGAAAAATGTGGAAAAGATAAAGAAGCAGCTAAGTGAGTAGTGATTTTGTCTCCTGAACAACAAACAAGCTAAACATGGAATTTTGGTGGGAATTCCATACTTCATAGAAAGTCAACGACTTTTAGGTCAGAGAAAAACCGACTTTCATTTTCCTTCCTCTTTTTTCGTGCCTTTAATGCAGTAAAAAATCATATAGATTAATTGAAACAGCGAGTTCTATCAAGTCTACTGTAGCCGAAACATGATCCTAAGAGACAAAGGATTTTGCTCGTCATTTCTAATCCGTAGGATAACAAGCAGATTTTACAGTGTAGAATAACAGTGTACATATTAAAATTTTTTTAAAAATACTATTGCTAATAGATAACAGTCAATTACAAGAAATAAGCCAAGAGTGAAAAAGATATATTCTTGATTTTTGAGTAAAGACCAGACACGCAGGGTTAATGTTCAACTTGTCGTATCTTGCCCTCGTTGTCGAGTACTAATGAGATAAATTTCGAAGAAGAAGAGAAGATATTGAGCAGTTGTCAGCATGATCTTCACATGATTAACATGTGAAACATGATAGAGTTGACGTTGTTACTTAGAGAAAACTATTTTATACTACTGACTAACGGGTTCGATTTTTTCATCATGATTCTATTTGAACTTGCAGAAAATCATTAAAACAGTTGTTCGTTTCGCAGAATGAAATGTCACCGGTTCTTTATCATTCGGAATTGGTTTCAGATGATTTTTTCAAATAAAATTATACGGTGTATAACTTCTTCAATGACAATTAAGAATTAAATGACAATAGTGATAAGAATATTCTAATTGACAATGATATTCAATTCAGTCATTGAGTTATTTCTTCTTAAAAGAAAACTAAAAATCAAGAAATTATATCTTATGTGAAATATTATCTCATTTTTTATCAATAGAAAGAAATTAAAAGTATTATTCTAACGGAGATTTTCTAACTATGCAAACAAGTATTCAAGATCGGAGACCATTTCTTCGTGAAGAATTCTACTAGGACTAATTATGAAAATACGGTTTTAAAAATCATGATAACACCTTGATGTATTTCATCAAGTTTCTGAATGTCTCATAAGTACAGAAGCGTGCTTTGTCCATATCATAACTTAGAATTTTAAAATCTAATTTTCCTTTTTTTCTACATAAAGAATGATTATTGATGATAATGGTTTACAAGAATTATGGACATTATTTAAACTAGCATCATCATCATCTGTTAAAATAGCTGCTGGATGGGCGATTAGAAATTGTCTTGCTTCGATTGAAGTCCGTCGATTATCTATTTATCTAGATGTATAGATTTGAGAAACTCGTCTTTCTTTTTCTTTTTCAAGAATCATGGAGAATTAATACGTTCATTTGATGGTGTTTTCTATTTAATTCTGAATACGTTAACAACGGAAAATATTGATTTACTTGCTGTGAATTTAGCTATCGTTGCTGAAATTGTCAAAGATGCACATAATCTCGAAATTCTAACGGATCTTGGCATTGTCTCAACAATTTCTCAGCTGAATTATTTAGTTGAGTTCATTTGTTTAATTTTTACATAAACTAAGATGTCGCAATTGTTGTTTGTTCTACTTCAATAGAACTATGCTCAATTGAGGAAACCATTTTGTGATGCAGTAGCTAATTTATTGGATTTGCTGAAAAATCAAGAGCAATTCGGCAATCGGCGCGTTATTTTAACATTAAAAAATTATTTACAAGAACAAAATGCAGAACTTTCTAAACCTTTAACTAAAGTTATTTATGATCTTTCTCGCGTTCCATCCAATTGTGTTATATTGCATGAGGTTGGCATTGGGCAGGTAAGAACATGCATGATTGAAAATGTAAAATAGCGACTCTTGTTTATTCTATCGGTAGGATTTACTTAAATTGATTGGTGATGATGATTCTTTCGTGCAAGAGAAATCTGCCAATGCATTGAGAAATATGCGTCAATTACTTAACGATAATCGACAGGTCGAAAAAACGTTTATTAAAGACATTGCTCGAGGTAATACTTCCTTCTAAGATAGTAAAAAATTGAATTGCTGTGTTTATGTTTGTTTTCTATTGTCTTCAGTTCCGATACAAAAGATGCCTGATAAACGAGTCAAATGCATTTTCTAAATTGACTTCAACGACATATTGATAGTCGCAAAATAGACACATATTCAACATAAGTGAAAAATCACAACGCTCTGCTTGTTTATTCATACTTTCACAATTTATTAATGGTTGATTTCTTCGAAGAATCGTACAGGTTTTGTCGATTATGTTTCGTGACAGTGCATAAATTCATCCGTCTTAGTTCTTTGTTGTTTCCGAGTCTTCGATAATATCTGAAAATTAGCAGAGCAAGATTGATACTATGCATCGAAAGAAGATATCAACAAAAATTTTACGTTGCAAGAGTAGTAGTAGCTTTCGTGTAAATAGATTAGTTGTTTTTGCTCATGTGTAAAATTAAGTCAAATATATCAGTTGAAGAATATTTATAGATAATTTTCATAGTGATCTGATTTTTAACTTTAATACACAAATTGAGAGTTTTTCTTCATTTCAGATCAGTTTTCAGAAAACATTGCAACATGATCTAGCCTAGGCACGATAGAAAGTTTTCAATAGTCGTGTTATGAATTTAGATGAGATATTGAAATTAATATTTCTCAAGAATGGCACAAGAATTAGTACGTTAAAAATGAACGAAATCAAGAGTGTGGAATAGTCGATTTTGAAAGTTTTACTTTGCAAATATGTAAGAGTCTTGTTTTTTCTTCATCTGCTTTTTTTTTCAAAGATTTCTTAGAATGAAAATCTGCTTGAAAATATTCCTGCATAAGATCACCGAGAGTAGCTATATAACGAGCAAGTAAATCATATTCTTGCTAGAGAGTGAATTTTACACAGTACGGAAAGAATCTTCCATGCATCCCTATTAGTTTTCATCAGTTTTATATATGTATGTTATGAGAGGAAGTGGTGTAAATAACTCGTTTTTCAATTATTTCCTAATAAGCATCGTCTATCATTTCATGCATTATTTATATGATTTAATAATTCACTATTCCATAAGATTTTAATGAGAGATGATTAGTGATAAAGACAATATACCTGATGATGATGAGTACAATGAAAGCGATGTCACTATGTCCTATGGAAATTTTCTTCGTGTAACTTTTACAACCAAGGTGTTCAATAGATTATTACAATGCACGTTGCAACGTATCTGAGAAAGTGTTGATATTTGATTTTATTGATTGTTGAATGAAACAGTTCAGTAACATTTCAACCGACTGATAGACTGCTAAATTTATCATGAAAAGATAAAACTAATAAACAATAACGACAGAGAATTTTTACATCCGAAATCGATATAATTTATTCCATTCAAAGTATTAACTGTCTAAAACAAGTCAAAAAAGAGATATTCAACTTTTACTATACTCGACTTTACGATTATGTGAATACGATTGTGTGACAAGAATTCACATGCAATATTTTATATAATCATGTTTTTTTGAGTTACCAGTTTTCTTATGATCCTGAAAAGATTCATTGATGACATTAGAATCCGACAAAATTCAGCTTCCTGTGTTCGTCAAGTCAATAGACACATGATGCAAGGAACAAGATTGGTAAAGTCAATGAAATTTGATGATCTTTGATATTCAACTAGTACATGTAATGAGTGAACACTCGTAACATTGGTTCGAGGCAAAAAGATTGTTGCCATTATCGTTTTACTTGAGACCTTCATTTCTGTGTGTCGTGAAGCTATGTTTTTCAATAACAAACATATCGACGGGTACCGATGCTAATCTGCAATTGGTTTGCTTTGAATAGATTGAATTGACAAACTGCATGAAGTCTGACCCTCATATTATGAATAACTAAATCGTAACAAAGTTCTTAAAATCTGTCGGTTCAAATGCGCATTCATTATTTGATAAAGTCAATATAAATAGTTTTTGAAAATGTAGTGTATACGTAATAACAATAAATATCTTAGAAGGCTCATTGTCAACGAATGATAATTAATATTGATCGGTCTGATAATGAGACTGACAATATGGTTGACAACATTTTCAATGTGTCTCTTGTAACAGTACAACACGTTTCTTAGCTAGATCATTAGTTTCAATCAGTCTGATGAATTAATTTTGTTGAAGAAAAAAATCCAAGACTATATATTCTTCAAAAATGAATCATATGTATAAATATATAGTTTGTTACAAAAATGGTGACAGAGAAAAAGAAGAGGAATAGTTTAAAATATTATTGGTTTTCTGCTTCTCGTCGTTGTCGAACAAATTCAATAGCCGTCTTATCTGATGCACGTTGTTCTAGTATTTCAATAATACGACTTCGTACATCTAAAATAAGATCTTCATTGATAGTTAATTAAATACTCAATTTTTATTTTCAAACCTTTGGGATGTGTTAATGAAAGTTCAACTTTTTTCAATTCATCCAAAGGTCGACTATCACTTGCTGATTCATTGGGAATACCCGGCAGTTTCGATATTTCCAGAAAAGCTTCTCCTTCGAAATCGTTCGACCACATTAAATCATGATCCATGACAGTAAAATGTATAAAACCACCGGATAAATTGCATTCTTTCTCTGTTAAACGACTAAAAATAAAAATAAAAATAAAATAAAAAACAAAATAAAATAAAACATCTATGCCATTTTCTAACGTACAATTCAAATATTTCATTAAACGTTGGATTTAAAGTTTTTTTTACAATGGTTGTTTGCTGTTTTTCAATATGAGGATATAAAAATTTTGGACACAATTGAATTTCTACGTATGGATCACTAAAATCACGAAAGATGAATTATTTTCATGACTGTTTCCATTGTTCATACCTTAAACCGTTGGAATCACAAGGTTTGAGATTTTTGCATGATATAACTAAAATACATTTGATTTCTATTTATCTAAATTCAATCATAGAATAGACACTGACTTTCAACATATAAGGTTTCTTCTTTCAAATGATAATATGCACGACAAGACAGTTTTCCTAGATCAGTTATACTTGAATTTTGATTTAGAATATTAGCACGTTCTTGTTCTTGTAATTTTTCCTATATAGAAATCAATACATAGACGTAAGCAAAAACACACAAGTAGATAATATTTACTAACTTGGTAATATAATTTAATCAAAGAATACGTATCTGTTGAATAGTATTTAAGCAACTTTTTTATTAACTACAAACGACAAAAGATAATTATCATCTCGTTTCATTTCTGTTATATTTCAATCATATTCTACATTACCTTATATCGGTCAGTTTTGAGTGTTTCTTTTGATAGAGATTGTTCATCAGTGTTAAAATAATCAAAAAATGAATCCAGAGCTTTTATTAATCGTGCATACGATGATGGTGTGCGCTAAATTTATTCAGACAAAAAGAATGTGAGCATGTATTTGAAAATAGAAAGACAAGATTCTTTTCTTCTTACTGGTTTTGATGTTTTCTCGATTTCAAGTAAAAATTGATCGACAAGAACAAACCAAATAAGTTCAAGTAATCTGTTGAGAAAATAAGCATCAAAGTTATTTTGATATAAAATCATATTTTTGTAAATTGATGTAAATTCAATTCTTTTTTTTTAATGAAACAACTAACATAATTCGTAATCTATTTTCAATTCGTCTGACTTTTTCAACATCTTCATACGTAGTATGTCATAGCTAAAGACAACAGTAGATTACACTGGTAACGATGATGCACATAGTGTAGACGTAGATCACAATTCATCACGCGATTCTTTTCAAAATTAAACAGTGCCATAAGTATTGTGTATCCAATTTTATGAAAATCGAATTTAGATACATCGATATCTCGACACATATGAACTGTTGGATTGAAGTGACGAATCTACACTGACATGTCAGAGAACTAAGAAAAAATTAATTATTTACGTGAACATTCAATTATACTTGATATAAATAATAATGAACTAAGTTTTCTTTCTGCTTGAATGTTTTAGACAAATGGAAAAATAACAATCTAGATGAATTTTTCTTCATCGTGTATGAAATTGATACGTCGAAAGCATACAATGATTCATTAATACTGATTTCATTTCATTCCTAGAACATGTTTTTGAATTCAAAGAACACGATTTGGGTAGGAATATCTTGTGAAAACGATATACTCTACGCCACAAACTATACGAGTCAGGCATAAATCGTTTACGATTTAATGATTAACCTTGAAATTTGCGTATCGCATACGTGTTTAATATCATGTTATGATTACTGAGCGTGGTCTTGTTCTAAAACGCCTTGAAAATATTTCGTCGGTGTAATCACGCGAGAGGCACTCTTCTAGATTTCGTAAGCCGTACCGAACCCGTATTTGTTCAGTGACATAACTCATTTGGTTTTAGCTTGTATGTAGTTTTAAATAAATTTCTTAATCTACACTTGTTATTCTTCGACTAAAAAAAAATGTTCTGACAATGAAAGATATTGGAACAAGTCGGAGACTGATGCAGTCTAGGGATAGATATATTTAGTGTTCGTTTCATCCAACGGAATTATATAGAAGATTCGAATAACAAGTGTATATCACTCAGCTTTGATATTTTTTGTTATCCGTCATTCATTCATTCGCCGTACACTCAACAGAGCTTTGAAAGAATTATAAATAGCAAATAAAAAAGACAACGTTAATCTGTTAAGATTGACAACGATAGAAAATAGGCAAAATTTATTTTTAGATAGACTTTCAATGTGACTTATGTTTTCATCTGTCACAAAATTTTGACATTAATATGTTGACAAGCAATATGATTAGAATCATCTTTCCTCTATACTCTTCGAAGATGCATATGTGTCTTCAAATGTTTCTTGTCTTTTTTCTTCCTTCGTCATTTTCTATTAACGAGAAAAATAAATAGCACTCATTTTCAATGTAAATAATTGTTTGTTCAGTTATTTGGAAAATTTCTATTCCAAATCTTGCCTATGTCTTAGTCTTTTTTGTGTAAACATGTTTACGTTTTAATTTAATTACCTTGTCAAATTTTGTCTGATTAAAATATCCTTAAATGGTGATATGTGAGCATTAAGATATGAAGTCAGCGGTTCAATAGTATCTTGCAGTGAGACCAGTTCCGGTGTTTCCATAATGTGGAACACGTGTTGTTTCAATTCCATTTCCATCTTGCTAACTACTCGACTTAGAATTTGATAGATTCGATCGGTTATTTCTTGACTACACGTTGCAACAGTTGTTTCGATTTTTTTTCTATATTCATCAACGACAGCAATCGGATGAAATTTTTCAGCTGCAACTAATAGTTTATCGTATGATAATTCGATAGGTAAAGTTTTAAATGATTCTCTTATACGTTCAATATCATTGACAGTTAAAGAAATCTAAATAGAGATTTAAAATAGAATTTCATTTTTCTATATGAATAAGAAGTTAGAAATTAAATTCACTTCTTGTGCACAATAAGATAAATCATTTGATTCGGCCAATTTTCTTGAGTTCAACTTTGCTTCAACTAGTGTTGAATAGAGACGTGTCGCATTGGCCATATCTTCCGTTATCTTAATTAGATATGTTATTGAACTCATTATCTCTGGCCAGGCTAAATTTCAAAAAATTCTTTTTCATCTAGTAAAAAGAGAATAATTCTTTTCTTTTCTTTTACCTAATCTTCGCCAGAATTGTGCAATTTGGCTGAAACAATTCGATACATCTAATGATGAAGGCGTAAATTTAACATTGTATGTTAATGCAGTATCATATTTATCTTTCTCAACTGAGCGTTCGATCCTATGAAGAATTTTATTTCGAGCGACTGATAACCATTTTTTAACAGCTGCACCAAAATACATGTGATACTGATTTATATTTAGATTTGCTCGATCACTAGAAAACGAACAAAAACATAGAACGAATTGTTTTGCGTTTCTTGTCCTTTGAATAACAACAATTAAACTATTCGATACAAACATTTCATAAATATAAACTTTATATTTTGATAGTTCATTGAGTGATAGATAAAGTTCAAATAAACATAGACTTATTTGTTCAGCTGCCGATGCAAATACAAGTACGTCCACTGATTCTGGTTCTTTAGTTTCGAAGAATTTCGATGGAGTTTGATGAATTTGATCGCCAAGCTATTGATTGAAGAGAAAATTTAATTCAAATTTTCATTTGACCATAGAAACCTTACTTCTTCTTCGAGAGCTTTCACGACGATGTCCATCAGCTGTTTTATTTTATTTTAAGTTTTTGTTTTGGAATAGAAAGATACATGAAAATACATAGGCATTTTAAAATAATTGTATAATTACTTTCTCATCAATCTTTTTAAATGATATATTACAAAATGACATTTTAATGGTTCTACAGTAAAAATAAATTCGGAAAAAATACATTTCTTTTTCTCGTTTTTCAATTATAGCAAAACTTACGATTCAAATATTGGATTGTAATATTTACTAGATAAATGTGCTGAAACAGAGAAAAAAAAGAAAGAATTTCATACGTTGGTCAGTCTAACCTCATTATTAAATATTCAGGAATACACAGCGGCATTTTGATTTCAATTATTCTCTATGAGTACGTGTACGGTGATCTCGATTTCCTTTCCTACTTGTATTTCCATCTAATATATAATCGAAAGTGTATGACTAACTTAATATGACTGATGTAATTTCAGAGTGGATTTCCATTTCTCTTTGTATTATGTGAAAAGAAAATTTTTCATCTTCTAGACACTTAATCTCGGAAAAGCTTTCATTGACATGTGAGCCCCTTCGTTTTCAGATTTTTAAGCTTGCCAATGATGTTACATCACCATTCTTGTTTTCTATTTTGATAAGACAACGTTCACTATTCTTACCAATGATAGTTCGTATCAAATCAATAGGAAATTGTAAGTCGACATCAACTTACCATCGGCAATCATAACGTACACTAATTCAGTTGTATGTCTTAATGTATCTTCATCAGACTAATGATAAGAAGAAGAAGGAGAAGTTCTTGTTAAGTAAATAGATATTACAATGAAACTTACTCGCAAACGTGGTTTTGTTATTTGTGTAGCCATTCGATCAAACCATTCGATGGTTCCTGACTGAATACGATAAGAATCAAGTTTAATAGAAAACAAATCGTTGTCATTTTCATTGAAAGTTTACTTTTATTATAGATGCTAATTCATATTGAAGATTCTTTTGAAATGGGCAGCAATGATGAAATACCTCCATACTATGTAATTTTGCCAACATCCTTTGAGGAAAATCAAATAAATATAAATCGAATAGATGTCTATATTTATTTAGTCTTACATTAAAACTTGTTCAAGTCTCTCCATCGAAGTTTTATTCGTAGCAGGAAAAACTTCTCGAATTTTCGATAATTGTTTAAAATAATGATTGATAAATAATCCGAATGCTTCTCTTAACATATCACTTTCATCTCTACTTAACGATGCTATTGTCCATGTTTCTTCTAACTTTTCAGTAACTGATAGTAGTAATCTATATGATAGAATATGTTCCATATGTATTTTAGAATATGCAATCCAACAACACATTGAACATTGAACATCCGTAATGCCACCTTGTATTGCATGTTGATGTAAAATTGTCTCGGCATCACGCGATAATTCGCCTGTCCATTGCGTTGCTTCACCCTGAAGTTAGAAGAAAAGAAGAACTCTAATTGTTGTTCGGATGTTTATTAGATTATAATATGTGAAAATGATATCGATATTTGTCTATTTATATCTACACCGCCATTATATGGAAAAAAAGATCTCCGTGCATTTCATTCAAAGACTGAATGCAAAGAAAAGTAATGACTTCTTCGCACCTTAAATTTCCTTAGTTCATGATCAATAAAGATTTGTAAAAGTTCAATATGTTCTTTTATATCGGTCCAATTATCCTCTTCTGATATTCCGCGATCTTCTCGTGTTGTTAAATTAGCTCGAATATGTATTTGCCCTCGAGCTTTTGAATTTTCATTTCGACCTTCTAATGAAAACCATCTATCAATTCCAGTTGACGGAATTTCCTATTATAAATGTAAAAGACAAATAACAAAAGAATATGAAATGAGTTTAATTCTAAACAAAGCATACGTTTAGTTTAAAATTGACAGAACCTAAAAAGTCATCAACATGTGAACTTTCAGATAAATAATTTGTCCGTGCTGATTGAGCGATCTGTTTGAAATAACGGTTGAGTCCTTTCAAACCTTGAACTTGATTTAATTGTTTTGCTGCTTCAAATACAGAAAATTCATCATCATGATCCCAAATATCCAAATGAAAAGTTTCATTTTTCCCATTTTCAATATGACTTCAAAAATTAAAAAAATAGAACAAACAATTATGAATATAAAAATTTGAATTCTAAAATAGAGATGATTTACAAACGAAATTTTTCCATCCAAACTGGATTAAGTGTTGCTGTTTTAACATCCGTTGTTTGAATATATTTTGCTGGAAGTTTATCTTGTAGAATTAAATTATTTTGTGAACTTAAACCAGCTAATGAAGTGGACTTTTCCCGTCCTTGTGAACGTCGGATAGTTGATTTTCGGAAACTTTTTAAACGTTGCATAAAACCAAGTTTGTTATCATGTTGGGAATTAACCGCATATCCTTCTTCATCTGAAGATGCTCCCCCACCATTCGATGGCTGAAGAACGGCAAAACTACGCGTTTCAGGTACAATACCCAACATACAATACGGATCGGAAAAACCTGTTTCATTCGAACATTAAAAAAAGCAAATTATGAATTTAAAAACAAAAACGGATTAGTTACCATTCGCATCTTTAGCTTCAAGATCTTTGGCCTCGACTATTTCGACATTTAATATTAAAATGGGTGGCTAAAAATAAATTATACGAAATAATTTCAATCTTAAATCTCTTAGAAAGCCAACTTTTTCTTCATTAGCTTTGTCGAATAAACGTTGATGATCTTCTTGTGATAATCCAAAAGCTTCTTGAACATATGAATAAAGATCATTTTCTCCTTGAATGTATTTCGATGTTGCCGTGCCAATTTTATGTTTTATCGTGTATAAAGTCTCGATATAAAGTAGTTCGTGTTCGACCGTTGTTATTCGTTGAGGATTCAGGACAAATGTATTTCGATATTCAGTTGGGGATTTTTCATTTTCAATGTCTTCCTGTAGAAAAATAAACAAAAGAACCGATGAATAGGAAAAAGGAAATCCGTTTTGTTTACATACTTCTTTTTTTATTCTTTGTCGTCGTCGTTCATGTTTTTGTGCAACAGCTTCAAAATTTTCCAGAAACGAATGTACGGCTTCATTTTCAAACCTAAATTCATCGAAATAATAAAGTAATCTAATCAGTTTGAAATCAATGTAAATCCTATTTATGTCAAATGAATATCTACCGTTTTGACAGTGCTGCAGAAAATTTTGATTCTTGTTGAGGAGAAAGTATCATAATTAAGTTTTCTCGCACTTGTATTTTGTCTAATAGAGCATGTCAGAAAAGAGTGAAACTATATATCTGGAAAAATGTTGCTCCTTCTCTACTTTTTCTTCATCATCCGTCCCAGACACACACACTCGTTGCTAAACATCATAATGCATTCTCATATGATTATTATTGAAGAAGGAAAAAGAGAGCAGCACCGAAAGAGCATATATATATATATATATATATATTTATATGAAAGTAAGAATTCTCTTTTTTTCTTTCTCACTCACTCTCTCTGAACGAAGATCATGAAACAAAAAGAACAAGACGTATGAATAAGGATCGAGATCCTCCTATTATAGACTATAAACTTGATAGTGAATATGTCGTGATTCAAAAAACAAAAATACAAGAAACGCCTTCAGGAATAGATTCATTCAATGTCTTTTCATTAGTTTCTGCTCGAATTCAATCAGAAAAGAACTATTGTGTAGTACCTGTCAACGATGTTCAATTAAATGCGGGTGATTTCTTTTTTCTTCTACTAGTTGTTTGTTTGAATTAATACCATCTATGATTCATATCACAGATAATAAGAAGGATTTTATAAAGCTCTGAATAGTGTGCATGCCTTAGTAACGCCTTCAAGCAATTATATATTGTTAGAAAAGAAAAATAATTTAGTACGATCATCAATATCAATATCTTTGTTGACAAGTAGAACTCGAGAGGGATAGATCTGAAATGAAGATTACGAAAGATCAACCAATGAGTGTTCATTCATTTTCTTTCTTTTGCTTTCACAACGACAAATCTAGATTGCTCTGTTTGTTTCGCTTTCTATAAAGTCATCTAAATCATCATTCCAATGTTTCTTTTAGTCCACTGTTTCCGTTAAAAGGAAGCTGATAGTGTCGTTGGATAGCTATCTCTTTAACGCTCTATTTACATGAAACTTGAAGAAACGGCAATTACATTAGATTCAAAGCTGTTTAGATTATTAGTTCAACATTACTATTATGTCGAACTCAATTCTAACATGTTCAAGTTTTTCGCACTGAAACTCTTCGTAATGTTGTATTTTATTAGCTAAAAACCAAGGTACACCTGCAAGAGTGACGATTCATTAATGATGAATGTTATTTTTATTGAATCTTCTTGAGTAACACCAATACAAACATTGTTTTCTGTTATTCTCACGTTGTGCTTGTTGTTCTTCTCTTGATTCATATCATTCATTTTTAATTCGTCTTGGTAATAATCAATGAATTCATGAGGTGCAGAATAAGAAGTTCTGCATTGATATTAAGTGAATTCGAATAGAGAAAAACAACTGAACTGAACCAAAAACAAAACAAGATTAACACACTTTTTGATCCTACATTTGAAAATGTATTTCGTTATCATAATTTTGAATGATTGTCATGACGATAAAAAAGTCGGTTTTTTTAAATTTTACTTGTATGTCGACTTCGTGACAGAGAGGATTTTCTAGACAACCAATTACGTTGAGTAATCAATCGGACTAACAGTATAAGAAAGCACAAAAAAAACAATCTAAGAAATCGGCTCTATTCGTCGAAGAAAAACAGAATTATCACCATCATCATCATTATACGTGTAATTTAAGTCTGTAGTGGATCGTCGATCATTAAAATCGATAAAGTTGACGAAAAAAGTATAAAAAATATTCTTTGTGTTTTTTTCAATCAACCGAAAACATGACATTAGATAATCAACTTCGTCTTGATCATTTCTTTAATGATTTGTTGCGTGCCATTCTTTTTTACGCAATCAAATAAACGTTTATTCATAGTATTTGCAATGTTCATATCTGCATAAATTAATGTCAGAATAATATGCGAAGACTTAGCCAAGTTTTTACTGTTCTACTATTTCTACTCAAGCGTGCACAGCTTAGTTCTAAGAGCAGCAAGTATACATTAACGAATAGAGCAACTTCAGTTGTTCAATTAAAATCTTTCTAGATAAACTTCATCATCAACTATCTTACTTTAGGGTTCATTAGCGGTCGTTTGTTTACAAAAAAAACATTCAATCTGGAACAATTTTAGTAGTATTGTCTTTGAAATTTACGTTTACAGTTACTCAACTAATTTACTTTCATTTTCTATGAAAGGAAATGTAAATAATTCAGTCCTGTTTTGCAAGAATGACGTCGATACGAGTAATGAATGCGTGAAAACTTTACCGTAAAAAAGAGATACAAAAGATTACAATACAGTCAATAAACAGCTTTTTCAATAGTTATTGTTTTTATTGTTAATAATTGTGAGAAAAAAAGAATGTTTTTTCAAAAATAAGAAAGCAAAAAGGATAATTCAATTAATTAAAACGAATGCGATTGTAGCCTGACATTATTCAAATAGAACTCAAAGAACAATAGTTTTTATTTAATCTATGAACAAAAGTAAAATGCATGTCTCTGACGAATTTAGGTAAGAGATGAACGAGTCGATTACGATCACTTTCTACTATTTCTTCGATAGTTTTCTTTTGATTACTGATTTTAGACGTATTCGAATTGTCTCATGCTTGATGAAACGATTTTTTCGCGTCAATATTCAAAAAAGTGATCATAGAAAACGCGAAACGCTTTATTTTCTTCGATCAATAAAATTGAAAACAAACTGACTGAAACATTATTAGCACGCGATTAATCATGACACAATTTTTTTCATACTTATTTCATTGCCCTTATTTGATTATTCGTGAGGACGCCATGTCCTTGACTTGCTAGTTATTACAACTGTGAAGTTGAAGAAAATTAACAGCAAATACTTAAATGACGACATTGCGCTCCATTTATTGCTTCAGAAGATGTTCGAGACGTTTTCTTTTTAAATCCTCATGCTTGAAGAAACAATTATTCGTTCATCTAATGGAGCAAACATCTCGTCAACGTGGTCTTACAGCTACTCATCTTAATGTAGATAAAGCATTTTTCATCGTACATCAGCAACTGAGACATATATAAATAGGCCTCGAAATCGTAATTAAGCTTTTGTTTTCTTCTAAACATAAAATTATCTATGATCATCTGAGTTACATCATCGATACGTATCAAAATTCATTTCTCATCTGCTTGCATTCAGAATTTACTTTTGTTTGCTAAAAGAAACGAACAGAAAATGTCCTTAAAAGCGTTCAGTTAGAACGATGTCTGTTTCTATCAATGTCAACGTGGATCAAAGAAAAAATATTAATTACGAATTTTTAATAGTAACAAGTTTAATGGAAAAAAATAGCTGCTGAAATCAAGTTAATTCTTAGGGGAAAACGAATTTGAGCTTTCTCTTCTATTATGCAAGGAAATTCTTTTTATGTAAATTCTTTTCTAATTCATTTAATGTTCGTAAAACGAAAACGAGATCTCTTAAAATCGTGATTAAATCTTTCCTATAATAGATAATCTATGGTTTTAAATGCATGATAATGCTGTTAATCGATATCATTAAAAATAATGATATGAAATTTTCATGTGTTCTTATTTTAATGATAAATAAATGACTTACTTAGCAAGCAATGCATCCGACCATCGGCGACCACGCATATGGATTCGCTCCATTTATGAATAGTCGAAGAAATGATTCTAATGAGTGTTAGTGTCGTTTTATGGTTGAATATTAACTTGTCTGTTTGATGTCGGTATCGTGTCTTACGGTTTGCACACTATTTAAATACATGTTGATCGTCATAGACGCTCGTTTCTTTAGTCGGACGTTCTCTTCTCACACTCATTTTCTGTTGCTCGTTTGTCAGAATCTTTATCTTTCTTGAGTAGCGCTGCTTCGTCGTTCTCATTCACAAGAATGAAATACAGAAAGACATACCGGCAAATGACAACAGCCAGAAAAGAAAAGAAAATCAATAACAAATACTAAGAGATTTTCCGCTGGTGTTATCGTTCAAGATAGCATACTCAAATCAGCCATAGTAGACGGGAAATGTTCCTTTTTTATATATAAATTATTCAATATTGTTTTCCGTCGAAAATCACACAAGCTTTATCTATCTATATCTATCTATCTATTTATCTATCCATCTATCTGTCTATCTATCTGTCTATCTATGTATATACAAATATATATATTTATAGAAAGAGAGAGAGACACATGTCTGAAAATATCTTTCTTATTTCGTAAATCTTAATGAAAATCAATGAATGGCAGGCGATTTTCCATCATCACTCCATATTTTTCATTCGGTAAATACATTTTCTGAATGAGTATGATGAATGAGATAGCAAAGAGTTCGAACGATTTGATTATGGGCTCTTCGAATGTGACATTTTCATCCGATCGAACAATGAAAAGAAACAAAACAAAATTGTCTGCTTCCATATATGAATTTGTGATAAACAAATGAAAGCTAATATTAGCTTTTCAATGTGCTTAGACTTCTCCGGAAGTAGCTAATGATCGAGTATTTTTGAGCAGATATCTCATGGATAAAAAGAAAAACGACACTAGAGCATCTATCATGACCAAAGAAAATGATTTGTCTTTTGTTGAGCGTAGTCAAAAAAAGCTCCTTACACATTAATAATAGTCGACGAATGTGGGTGTTACTTTTTGAAAAATGAAAAAAAAAACCGGCTGGCAAAAAGAAAAACTTAGAGCATTATTATCTAAATATAGGACTCATTAGGTTATTCAACTTGCATTGTTAGATAAAATTCTTGTTTTTTAATATTTTTTTTTTATTGTCGATTGGAAAAAATAAGTCAAGCATGATTTGTTCTATTTTAATTTAGTAAATGAACATAATCTTTTAGAATGAACTATATCTACTAATTTTTATTTCGAAATTAACAAAACATGCTACATGTCGTGTTGCGACAACATCATCTTCCACAGAGTATTACACTTTACACTGCTGTTCTTGTATAGCTTTCGTCATTGAAATTCTGATACCTTTTCATTATTTTATCATTTATAACGACAATAATTATTAACGGAAATCCTGAACTTCCATATATTGATGTTCAATGACATTTTCGACATTCTTTTGTTTTCTGTGAATTCCAGTTTTCATAAGAGTAAATGTTTTGGACTAATGTTGTCGAGAAGAATAGAACAAAACAACAGTGCCCTTGTCAAATGGGCATATTTTAGTGTAGCTCAATGAATTATATCAGTCATCAAAACATTTTAGAACGTTACTTATCAATAAAATATTGAAAAATAATCAAAAATAAGTAGAAACACCGAGATTAAAGTACAAAAACGAAAGACCGATGATTGTGAAAGATCGAAGTGAGTTTGATTAGAACTCAATTTTATCGTATCAAATAGTGAATCGAAATTAACAAGAAGAACTTTTGCTCAATCTGCCCTATCTTGTTCAATGCATTTGTTCTTACAAACTACATGAGAGAAACAAAATCAACAACAGTGAGTAGGCCTATTATGGCTTTCAATCATCAAATTACAAGATATATTTATCAGCTAATTTGTAGCTAATCTATTTTCATCACTGACAAATAGAGCAATTAAAATTTCAGATACTAACAAATACTGTAAATGCAAGCAAATACGGAAACATCTAGCCTAATTATTTAAAATGCACGCTATTCACTGAAAATAAAAGTAAATATTCGTCAGCGTTTTGAAGTTTCCGTTAACCGTGTTAACATTTAGTATATATTATTAACAACAACAACAACAACAACAACACGACGATGAAAAAGTGGTTGCTAAAAATATCTTGACATGCAAAGAAAGTATATGTGTCAAAGTCGAAATCAAATTTTGTTTATAATCATCTCTAATTTGATTTCAATCTACACATTAATTCTAGTCATATAAGAATAAATTCCCACTTTCATTCATCTTAAGAAAAAAAACCAATTAGCTGTGTTCTTAACTACGCATAGATCAAGTACTCTCACTTGATCAGGCTCTTATATGAACATTAAATGCTTCTTCTGCATCGACATCACACAATTGCTGTCAAAAAATAGATTTATGAACAAGTGAAAAAGCATTATATCTCATTACAAAGCGTTTAATATTTTACCAAAGGCAATATATAAGCGAATTTCCCCTTGGTTTTCTTCGGTTATAGGCAAATCATCTCAAATTAACAATGTTATATAATTATGTTTAATGTATCATACATAAACTAATACATGACATTTGCAGACAATCAAAGAATGGTAACAGATACCACAGAAAATAATATCAACGCAAAAGGTCTAACAGTGCGATCGAACCTCGTACGCATATATCCGATTTCCATAAACAACAACAGTTAACTGGTACGAGTTCTTGGATCGAACCACGAGTGAATCGAAATTAATTTATATGCATAAAACCAATTGTTTGTAATTACTTAGCTTTCTCGATTATAAAACACTTGAAAATTATTTTAAAACCTAATTCAATTTTGCCTAGATCCCATGTTGTTCTACTGCACATACAACACAGAAAATAGGCAAAGGTATCTTGACAATTTCATCATTTCGTTGCGTCGACAGAAAACATACTCAATTTATTCAGAATTCAGAATCGTTTTCTTTCGTGAATAATCAAGTATAAACACGAAAATTGGATGTCTATCGACGATGAGAATAGGACGAGAACTCGCCAAAACTCTCGTGTCTTGTTAGACCCGTCTACCCTGGTAGATGATAGAAAAGGACTAAATTTTTACATGATACTTGTCTTGCAGAATCTAATAACAGAATCGTCTTATGTTGATAGACAAAAGTCGATGCATAATTCATCTTATTTATTTGACATTTTATTCCAAATGATGCATCTAGATGGAGGAGGTTTAAGGCAACTACTCTATGGTGATGAGGAAAGTTTTAGTGATCTCATCGACACATTATGTCATAAAAATTCTTGATTCTTGACTGGCTGCACGTGAATTGAAAATAAAGAAAAAGATTATTTCAAATCAAACGAGAATGATTTACTCGATGAATTTATTGATATTGATCTCTAACATAGAGAAAGAAATATCGATTTCGATATTTATTGCCATTGATAATAGTAAACCCAGTCGATTTCCATTCGGCGTGGAAAAATATTTTCATCGAGTCCTTGTGCACCACCCCTATTGAAACAGTGCAAAAAAAAGCTAATTCTTGTACTTTGGTTTATATTCAATAAGTTTTTTTACCAGCTTCCGCCAACAGCAATATTAAGAAGAACAAAAAATGGTTGATCAAATGGCCTGAGATAAGTTTTAAAAAGGAAAAAATAAAAGAAACATCGGAATTCAATGAAAAACTAAGAAAGATAACTATACCAAGTGGTCCAATCACCATATTTGTTCCAAATGAAAATTCTTGTTTGGAATGGATTAGATTCATCACCAACAAACATTTCGATCTTGTCAACATTCCAATCCATCGTATAGATTTTGAAATTTGACGTAGCATCACCAACGATAACAGAATTACTTGGATGATTATTTAACATATGATTATTGGCTTTTGTATGTACGGTTGAATGTATACGTAATGGATCATAACCAACTTGTTCCATTAAATCGATCTCACCATTATCTGGCCAATAGGCACTACCATAAACTTGACGTTCAGGTAACTACGTAGTATTATGTTCATAGAAAGATGAATTATTTTTCAACCATCGAATAGAAACTTACGAGCCAAAGAGCCGGCCATAGACCACGACCAGTTGGAAGTAAGGCACGAATTTGTAAACGTCCATAAGTCCATTTACCTCTACTCTTGAGACGAGCTGAAGTAAATCGACGACCACTATAATCTTCCTAGTAGACATTGAAAATTTCTATGAAGAAAATATTCTCATAACTTCGAATTTGATATCTGACTTTGCGTGCTTCAATTATCAAACGACCATTTGCACTACCTGGAAAACGTTCACAACGAGCATTTTCTAAGCGATTTTGTGTATAATATTGCTCTTCATTATTTCCTATATTTAAAGTAAAATCTGAAATAAATAGAAATAAATATAAAACTAAATGACAAACCCCATCCATGTCCACCAATATCGTACTCCCATTTGTTAAGATCGATACCACCATCCCAATCGAAATTATCCTCCCATACACGAACCCATCCAGCTTCACTGCATATTACGAGACACCATACGCACATCAACGATATAAATCCCTTCATTTTAATTCGTATTGTGCTTTACGTAGTTGATACTTTCAATTGCAGTATCAGCCGAAAATAGCACATCTTTTATAGGCCGGTTGACACGGTGAAAAAGAAAAACAATAATAACAAAACATCGATGGAAAAGATGAATGAAAATATTAATTGTAGTTTCAAACGAAAACAAATATACATCGGACAATAATGCACACATATCAATAACTGTATGCTTAATCTTGCACAAGAAAAAAAAATCAACGTCTATCACTATACTTCTTAGGACAAACATTACAATAGAAAATATTCAAAATGAATCAAAAGTAGTGTCATATCATCCATGAGCAAGAACAACGCTGAATAATACTTTATCAACAACCAGCAAATCACACGTATTTATAATATTAATAATTGTCTTATTATAATATGATTATGCGAATGATTGATTTCGTCTGTTAGCTACGAACTATTCTGTTTTGATGGATAGGTGTTCGTTTGATTAATACAAGTCGCTTAGCATGGAGAAATCTACAAGTTTATTTTGCAAATTCTGTTGTTGATACACAACAAAGAAATATCAATCATGTATCGAATTACCATCAGTAATCATCGTATTAGAAATCTATCGATTCTAAAGTTACCGTAATTCTAATCGAGAACATATGGCTATTATTGTATATATTTATAAGCTTTAACATTGTACTTGGTTAGCTATTCAACAATGTCAGCGTATTGTAAGTCTAATTACTATTTTTTGAATATTTAAAAAGCAAATTGAACTCAAATTAAATAAAATAGAAATATTGTTATTAATTTAACAGTTCAACTTGTGAAAATGAAACAAAGACTAACCATTGAGTTGATGACAGAATGAAACTTTGCGCTTTCATGCATTAATAAAAACTCTTCGATTTTTAAGTTCGAAAGAATAAGGACATTTTTCGCTAGAAAATCAATATTAAACTTTCACAATAGATAAGCAGCAATGTGAATATTCAATAGATCATTGTCTAAACGAGGCATGACTCGTTGATTCCTTCTTAATAATTATTTCAAGAAATCGAACGACTTGAATCATTCATATTAAATTAGGTTTTATCTCCGTGTCTACTTTATGACCAATGTATTTGAGCAACATATTTACAAACACCAGTCAACTATGACACTGTGTTCAAGACGTGCTGAAGTCATTGTTTCTTTATAAATTGTGTTAATCTTATTTCAAGTTTCCAATGTAGCTTTCGTGAGCATATTTGTTTTTCTAATAGATTGTTGTAGGCGTAATGATAAAATATGCTTTATCCGCAAAAAGTAAAATTGTGTTGAAGAAAACATAATTTAAGTGACGGAGCTATGGAAACAAATTGCCAAGATCTGATAGTTGTTATTCGAATCCCTATGGGATAATAATATCAAGGACGATCAAGTAGCTGTTACATTTTGAATGAAGAAGTCAACGAGCACTGCCTTTCAAAACTTTAAGATATACTCCCTGCTTTTAATAGTTGATGACTGACGTTTCCCGTTACAGGTCATAAAATATGACAAAATGAGGTGCATGCGAAGTATTTCAAAGGATGTTAGTAGGTGTGTAAAGGAGTTTTCTGTCGTGTTTGATCTTGTATGATGATAGCAAGAATTGCATCGACATTTTGATTCAGCTCCAAGCGACAAAAAGAGTCGTTTGCATCATGCATGACAAAAAAAAACAAGTTTTTCTTTTGACAATTATGTTTTTTCACTATGACTGAGAACAGAATTTTCCGGAATTCCGGTACGTTATATGAAATAGACTTGCGACGATCGATGTTATTCCAATAGATTGAGATATAGCAGAAGACATTGTAAAGCAATAGTTATTTTTCCTCCTGTTTTACTAAGAACGAAGAATGAATACGATGAGAAAATATGCCCTTAATTTTGTCATGTTTCTTTAACAATATCTTAATCGTGATGTCATATTATGAATCAATCTTGAAAGTCATAAGTTGTTAAGATTAAAATAATCATATCTTAAAAATCTGTCATTTTATTTCATACATTTTTTGCTGATAAGAAGTATTTTTCTATTTTTTTTTATTAGATAATTATGAAAGAAAAACTTCCGCTCAAAAGCAGACCGGTGTTGATTTTAATTTAGCATTCACATGGAAAGACTATAAAGAGGAAGAACAACTGTTCATTTTCACATGAAATATTCATAGATTTTACTACTTTGAAGTCACATGTCACATTCACACATTATCGTTTATCTTGAGTAAATAAAAACATATTTCTCTGTATTTCTCAAAACCATATGTTCATGCTGGAACTGATCTGATAGATATGTTACAGTTAGTCGTGATTTCTTGAACAACATAATTCTGAGTCATTCTAGCTTTGACGAAAGAACCCTGATTTTCTGTTTCTTAATTGTTCTTTCGAATGACCATTGTACATTGAAAAGCAATGCAAGCACAGTTATTTGAATAGGAACAAATTTTAAAATGACAGGGTTCGTTGGAAAGAAAATCTTTTCTATGTCTTGCATTGTTTATTTATAGTATTTGTTATTACTTCATTGCAAGATTAAGTGAATGAAGGACATTTCGAAAAAAATAAAATAACCTCTTTCTTTTCTCATTCTAAAAGACATATTCATAGCGATGTTGCCGTTTACGTGGATTTTCCTTAGGTTTTGCCGGCATGTGATGACCACCATGTAAAATTTGACCAGGAGCTGGACCATTTGGTGGTGGTGGAATACGGAACGCATTGGCCGGAATTTTGTCCACATTCAAATTCTAAATAATTCATGAAGAGAAAAATGCAACGCTACGTCTCGACGAGAAAATTAAAATTTACCGACAATTAAAAACCTCTTTACAATTTCCCTGGAAATGTTTACTTTATCTGTAAGGGAACTTCAAATTTCCATAAATCACCTAAGCGATTTGGAAACTACCCTAGGAACTTAAGAATAGTCTTAAATTTGTTTAGATTTCAATTTCTCCGTCAATACACATATATATGTCGCAGTAGAAATTAAAATCCAGTAGAATTTAAAATTCTACTAGTAGAATTTTAAATTCTACTGGATTTTAATTTCTACTGCGACATTTATATATAGTTATCTATTTAAAATAGATTAGCATACTGAATCGTATCCAAAATAATATTGTGGAGGTCCAGACGACCCGCAAAGATGGTCATATAACAATTCATCGCCATCGACCCAATACATCATGTAAAAGTTACACATTTCATCATTTCCCGTTGAACTAAATCGAAAGACAGAATAGAATTTCAATTCAAACAGCAAAAATACTCATACCCGATTCTAACAGTATGTGGTTCTGTATTGAACATTGTGCAAACTGCTGCAACGTAATCACCTTGTTTAATTGTAACATCGTTTTGTACTGGATAGAACATTTGTGGTAATTGAGGTGATCGCCGACCGATTTCTGTCCATTCTTGATCATCACCATCACCACGAACTCGGTAGCCAGCGTTCACTAGACCTGTATACACAAATATTTGAGCATATTCATTCATCAACTGATGAGAACAACATGATCTACCAAGTTTATGAGCATGAGTGCGAAAAGCAAAAGGATGCATCACAATATCTTGTTGAATTTTACATGCTGTTTCGAAGACTTCTAAAAGAACAAAGAATATTTCTTTTTCAAATGAAAAAATCAAAGAATGTTAATAAAAAGAAAAAATATTTGATTTCTTATGTGCACGTAGACAAAGATGTGAACTGACCTTCGGTGTTCGACTGAATATGACCACCGGTCAAAAGAAGAAAAACACCAGCACGTTTAGGTGTACTACACACAAAGACAACGGGCAAGTGAAAATAATAATAAGCACACATAAAAATATCAATGACGAGATTACTATAACCATAAACTATGATACTACGAATGAATTACCAGGCGAATAAGGTGCAATTTCACCATCAGTTGCCAACAGCATTACACCGGCCGTCTTTGGCAATCTTTTTAAAAGTATAAGTCAAGCAAATATCAAAAAACTACTTTCAAGCAAGTACCCCATCCCCACACTCTCTCCTTCACCTTACAATGATGCCATAAATATAAGGATGTTATGACAAGACAATTTTATTCATAAACAGAATTGCATACTTACGGTACAGGCGACGTTGTCAGAACTAAACCTGAACGATCAGTTTGACCAGCTAAAATAAAACATGGGATACTGTAAAAAGTGACTGTGATTAAATGAATTACCTTTGAATTTGTCAAGATTAGCATAATGAACTTGCAATACGAGATATTTGATCGCTGTTGAACCACCAACTTTGAATGCAACATCTACAAATGGATGCACTGACATATTTTAAAAGTGAATTTTTCATTACGAATAATTCAACCTTTTGGTAATGCAGTCTTTTCGGCATCTAAAGCCCAAGCATAGATGACCGCTGAGCCTGAAGCACAGGTTGGTGCACTTTTATAACTTTCTACCGAATTATCACCAGTGAAAGTCATTTCACCACAATTCCTAAAGAAAAAGGCAAATCTTTGTTCCCTGAAAATCCATGTACTCAACGGGTTACCAAATTTTGTCATGACTGCCTGGATCTGTACATCCAAAAAGTAAAATATGATGAGCATCCTTTGACGTTGCTGCTGGGTCAAAGGCAGCTAGAAAAAAAAATATACATAAATATAAATTCGTCATCCTATTTCTTGTTTTCGAACACTCACTGATGAATGTCGGTTGATCTTGATCCATCGGAAATGATGCACATAAATAATCATCGACCTAATAAAATAGTACAATTCATAATTCACGTAATATCCTAATCATACTAACATGAGTAGCGACAGCATCAGGCATAAGAATGTCTAATTTATTCGGTGTTTTCTCTGCTGATATCAGGAAAAATAGGGAGCAAAAACTTAAAAGACGCGACAATGGACTATATTTCTTCATTTTTGTAAGCGAGGAAATGACAGCAAAAGGAAAAGAATAATGCACTACCATAAATCGGACCAACCCGCCACCACTATTTTCATCGTCTTCTTTTTTTTCTTGTTCTTCTTCTTTTCAAATGGATTCTACTGCGTTAGCAACTTGTTCTATTGTAGTTGTCGTTATAGACGAGTTACAAAAATCATTGAAGAACTCAATGAAACTTGATTTATTTCTGTTTTCGTGCAAGTTATGTACAGAAAAGAAAATAAGAAATTTCAAAGAAAAATGTTCTACGACCAAACAACAAAGGAACATCATTGTTCATCAAAGGACTGTAAAGGATTTCATAACAACGTTAAATTGAGTATTGATAAATTTACTTATTACAATATTAATAATCGAATTTCGAGAGTTGACATGTATCTGATTCTTATACATATTCAATAGAGGATAAATTAAAAACAATGGAACTTAATTTTCTTGTATAAATTTAACTCAGTGAAATACTCGTATCAATTAAACAATAATAAACACATACTGTCCTGGCTGAATCTTCTAGAGCAGCTCTATATAATTATTACTAATCATCTTCAAAAAAAGGATTAAGCTCTAGTCTATTCATCTACAACTTTAACAAACTAAAAAATTGTTATCGATGCTCAGAAATCGAACGGATCTGTATTAAGACGTCTTTGATTTACAGTTTTCACTCGCATGATTCTATTCTTTGTCTACCTTCATTAATCTCATTAATAGACGATGAACCATCGAGCTAGACGTCGACTGTTACCAATTAGTATATAGAGCATAATGATTAGTCATAATTTTTCAATTACATGTGAATTCATATTCACGGTTCTGTTTTCTTGTCTAAATAAAAACTTCTTCTCGTTTATTGAAAATACATAGACAAAAATCATATACACATTCAACCATCAAACATAATTATTGTGGAATCGTTTATAAATCGTATGCTTTATATTGTCTGCTCTTTATTGACCAGATCTCAACAATCAGAAGTCGATGAATGAGAATTTTGATGACAATGTGCATTATGATGTGAATTTGAGTGTTAGTATACGTAGTTAAATATTAACGTTTTGATGAAAGACCCAATTCTAATACTGATATTCTCAATGATGATGGTAAGAAGAAGAACTCTATTGTTATCGAACAACAAGATTGCAACACTCAGTAATATTATCATCATTTTCGAACCATACAATCTTTCTGATACTATTGTTTTTCCTTCTGTTTCATCTTGATATGATTTATTTTGTCATAATATTCAGTCTTATTTGATCTCGACTTGGATGTATTCAATTGCTTTTCCTATCAATAAAAATTTGATAATCAACACGATTCATATTCTCAATTGTGATTACTATTCTTATTGTTGCGTGATCGATTAGTACTTTTCTTCTATAACAAACATCCGTATCATGAAAAAATTAACAATTATTTCGATTTTTATCAATAGAAAGATTATTGGATGCATATGCATATGTTTGCTAAATATCAGAATAGTCATAATTCTACTAATTCTTTTCCATTGGATCAAGCAATAAAATATCGCATCGATAAATCAATTCGAAAAAGAGAAGATCACAGAATTATGATTATTTACCGGAAGGCATAAATATTTAGATCATCTTGCGTAACAAAAGATAGAGAAAATCAATTATATCTGTTGAGATTAATCAAGTACAGTCGACAGTTTTTCAACAATTACTCGATCGAAATACTTGAGAATTGACCAATTATTGTATATGCTATGAACAATTGCTGATTGGAAAAATTCATCAATAAAGTTTTGTTAGAAAAATTATTTTCTTCAAACAACAAAACGTGATTTCTTGTCTTGAATAAGTGAAAATCGCGTGTCTTTTATTTATTTTAGTAATTGAAAAAACGCAGACTGTTCTTATTACAGAAGACAGAGAAACAATGCAAACACAATAATGATCTGTTAAGATGTGGTTTCATTTTTCATATAACGCTACTTGAACATCCCTTTCTTTTGTTTGCATTCTATTGAATAAGATGTCCTTTCTTTATTAATGCTATGCAAAAAAAAATGTATACGATCATTCGTTACATTTGACTGAAGTGCTTGAAAAACAGTGAACTTCGTTTATGATAAAGTTGAAACTTTGAAATGTTTTATTCAATTTCATTTTCTAATGATATCGTACCTGAAGTGATCATCGAACAAGGAATTTTCTAAAATGTATGCCTTCTGAGTTTTAATTATGCCTGTTACATTACTATTACCTGTACTAAGTAATAAAAATGTATTATTTCTCACTAATTTCTATGATTATCTGCTTTGTTTCTATCCTTTGAAAGATACTAGAAGTTATACTCTCTCTCTCTCTTATAAACGAATTATGTATTAGTTTCATGCAACTTTATTGTTAAATATTTTTGATTCTGTAGAAACGTTGATTCCGAGTAATAGATAAGAAAAATCTTTTACTATGTATTAGTGGTAATAAGTAATAAAGTTGTACGAAACTTATCTACAGTTCATTCAAACGAAAGAGAAAATCTTTTTTTAATACTATTAAAGTGATTAAAACGAAGTCAATTACTTTACTGAAGTATTAGAAATAATAGAGTAATAATAAAAATGATTAAGCATTACCCAGTATAAGTAGTGAATTGTAATAGTAATTGAACAGTTGTGGTTTTCATGCACTACAAGTTCGAATGAGTCAATCGGAAATATTGAAGAAAATTGACTATACTTCGCGCATCGTTCTCAAATATGTGATTATAATTTTTACATCTTTCCTTTCGTTCTAATTTATAGATCAAGAATAAGTATTATACACAATTGTAAACACTCATATGATTTCATTTGTTTTGAAAAATAGTAAGTTACATACTTACTAACAAAATTGGCCTAATAAATTGACCGTAATACTTTTCTCTTGTCTGTGCGTGTGTGTGTGTTTTCTCTCGTCTACTCCTGGTGCTAAATCTGTTTGAATAATGGCAGTGGCACATTTAATAAAAATTCTCTCCGTAGTATGATGTAGGAAGGACATATTTCAACATCAATCTTAAATCAAAATAATCGAAAAGAGAAAAAGAAAGAAAAGGGGAAAAAAAGAGAACGGCTGCTTTTTGCTTGACGATCAAAATTGGTGGAGGGACAGAAACGTTACATGACACCGAACTTTTTACCTACTCTCTTCTTATTTTTTTCTTTTTTCTTATTTCTTTTTCTTTGTTCATATATAAGACGAACAGAAAAAAATAGAGAACTCATTAAATTTCAATCGACTCGAGCATCAACAATAGACAAGTCTGTGCACTAATCATATCATTGAATATAGAAATTCTGAGAATAGAAAAGGAGAAAATCGATACATGATCATATAACGGACACCTTTTGTTGTTTTTTTAATTAGTAGCAGAATATGAATCTTGTGCTATTTGAATGATTTACGAAGGTAAATTTAACTAACTATATATCTACAGTTCATATTTATTTTCTGCATCAAATACTACCCGAAATTCTGGTGCGATGAAGTCAAAACATTCGACTATTTTCTCGAGTGCGGTCAACTCATAAAAGAATTCATGTATATTCTTTAATGTATTTGATTCTGTAATCCTTGCAGTGACTAGTCATAAAAAAATGGAACAGAAAGAGAGAAGAAACGTATTTATGGTTTAGCTTTTGATACAGCCGCGAATGTCGTATGAGAACGAGAGGTAGAGGCTACTACAACTATTCTTAATTTTTCGACACGACACACATAGAAGTGAAACAAGTATACATATTTACTCCCTTTTTTTTGTTCAGATCGAATGTACGAGAAACAAACTAAACACGCCAATTTATCATATTAAACTCTTTTGCTATTTGTTAACGCTCTAGGGATCAATTTCAACTGATCTGAAGTGTTAATACTTGTTTTATCCATTACTCCCCAGTGTTTGAGTATAAGTGAATCATACGGTTTCGATGAAGAATGTTTCAATCAGTAGAAAAGAACAATTTCTATTCACTTGTCGAATTACGATTGTGTTTTTCATCTTTACATTTTTAACATTCTGTTTACTGAAGCAATTGGGCAACGAAAAAAGAAACTGCCTAAAAAATTCCTATAATAAATAGAGGTAAACATAACTGTATGTTGTCCTGTTTGATTCAGATCAATAAATTATGCAATTATTGATGGATGGAACACTTCTATTATTAAATGCATCCAAATGGAATAATATCAACTTTATTTGTTGCTTCTTAAAATACTGAAAACATTTATTACTATTGTAGATTGATATTTTTGATATGTTGTAATCGGAATTCTACTTGCTAATAAAAGCATACGACAACATTCAATGTTCAATAATGTTTCCTCTCCGTCGATTGAATACATTATTATCAAGAATAATATTAGTTCTCATTTTTCTTTCAACATCTATATTGTTCATGAATATTTTTACAAAATATTTTAATAAAAGTAGCATTGCTCGAAGTTCACAAGTTGGAAATAATGTTGTAAAACAGCCCCGTCCACAGCATGACCGTATTCATCAAGAACGACATGTTACTTTAATTCAAGTAAGACTTAACCAATTGACTTGAATAAGGCAGAAGTTCTTTTCCTAGGAATCATCCAATCCAAAGCCTCAACCAATTCAACCTAGTCTGTCATTCGAAAGACGTCGTTTACTTCAAGAAAACAATTCTTCGGCATCGGAATTAATTAAAATAGCCAATCGACCGGTTTCAATCTATGTTCATTTTGACTTGAAAGGCGCACCACCGAAAATATCTTATTTCGAAAAACTTTTCCCTTTGTTACTTAAATGGGGTGCGAGCGGCGTCTGTATGGAGTATGAAGATATGTTTCCATATGATGGTACTGTTAGTAGTATTAAACATAAACAAGCTTATACACGAGATGATATTGAAAAAATTAATAAATTAGCTAAAGATAACCGATTGGATGTTATGCCTCTATTACAAACCTATGGTAAGTCTTCGAATCCATGTAAAATATCTTCCGACCGTACTATTTTAATGATATGTTAGCAAAAGGTTGGATTCATGTAACATAACAAATCTTTGTTGTGAATAGAAATGTAATTATATTGAGAGCATGGTACAATTATCGATGTTTTCCTCGAGATCGTATTTCTGCAACAAGAAGAAAGAAAAGAAAACTTCAAGCACACATTGACAAGGTGTACTCTATTGATCTAATAGAAAGATGTCAAGGACATTTTTTTTCGATATTTTGAATGAAATTGAAGTTTGATCTTTAAATATTGATGAATGTGCAGAAATATTTGAGGCTAAAAAAATCAAATAAATATTTAATTTTAAATCTCTTTGATTCTGATTAGTAGAAAGTCTTTATGAAATGTTCCAATGATGACTTGTTCGTTAGGAAGTGAAGCATGACTTTAGACGGAAAAACTTCATACGTATAGACTACGAAAATAGTGAAAACTATTACTTTATCAAACGTATTTAGACTTGCCTACTTGTTTGAGATTCATCGCAATGCTGTCAGAAGAAAATGTTTGGAGTTCGTACGTTTGAATTCAACACTATAGATCTAGTCATACTCGCAGAAAGTATTCGTACTATTTCTTTTAGTGACAGAAGAACTAAGCTGATTTCAAATGAATCAATATGAAGAATTCACCTGAAAAATTTATCTTAGAATTCGAAGAGAATTTTTCCGTTCTGTACGAATGTATCGAGTCTTATCAAAGACTAAATACCTATGTTGATAATTTATGATAGACAAACGTAAGTGCTTTTCTTCTGATCGTAAATGAATCTTTCGTTCGATTGATAAAATGATGATGTTAAATCAACGGTCAAAATTTAATACATGACACTATCTCTTTGTTAGTTCTATTGGGATTAAATTTTAAATATCTATAGTAAAAAGAATCATACTCCTATGAAAAAAAAATGAAAGGTATTCTATCGATTAGTAAGATACGATTGATGTGTATCACATGAAATTTCTAAGTTTGTTTTTATTTAAACTAGGTCATTTAGAATTTTTACTAAAATTGAAAGAATTCAGTGATTTACGTGAAAATTCCAAATATCCTCAAGTAATAAGTCCATGTATAAATAAAACCTATGCAATACTATTTACTATGATTGATCAGTATTTAAACTTGCATCCAAATATGACTTTGTTTCATATTGGTCATGATGAAGTTTATTATTTTTTAACAAATCCAGCTTGTCAAGAATTTCAACGTATAACTGGTATACAAGATCGATATGAATTATTTGCATATCATCTTAGTATAATAGCTAATTATATTCGAGAAAAGAATCCTAAGATATTCTTACTTGTATGGCACGATGTTTTGCAAAATTTAAATACACAAACGTTACAAAAGTATAATCTTACTAAGACAATTAATCCAGTCCTATGGTCATACAGGGAAGATGTTAATGTTGAAGGATTTATTATTGGTACGCAAGCCGCCATGTTCGGACAATTTCAAAGTTTATGGGGTGCGTCAGCATTTAAAGGGGCGACAGATGAAATTGCCTTTATTAGTGATGTTAAGCATTACCATGAAAGTAAAACACAATAAATGTAGTAGATATGTAACCAGATACATTTTTTGTCTTTTCAATTAGATCAACTATCATGGATTCAACAATTAAATACGCATATTCCTGGGAACTGGAAAAATTTCGATGGCATGATTCTCACTGGTTGGTCACGCTATGATCATTTTCTATCGTTATGTGAATTATTACCGTATTCAATACCGTCCATGGCTTTTTCATTAGCTGCTTGGAAAGAACCATTCAAAAGTTTACCTCGAACAGACATTTTTTCAAATCGACCACTAAAAGAATACGTAGAAAAAGAGCTTCAATGTACATCATCTATTCATTTAAATATTCAGGAGCATTCAAGTAAACCAATGCCAAAGTAAATTTATTTTTTATTTCGGTTTTTTCGTGGCTTTTAATTTTTTGGACTCAATTGGATTTATTTAGATGTCAATTTCCAGGCTATGGCGTATATGAATCAATGATATCGTTAAATAGTTTGTGGCGTCAAGTTAAAGAAGTTGAATCATTTGTTAATAAATATGTCACGGATCTTCATGTTAAATTTAACTACATTCATGTTCGACGTGGAGAAGAATGCCTAGAAAGACTAACACCAGTTATGCAATCGTTAAAAGCTTTTATAGAATCATTTCAAACTTCAATGAATGAAGTATTTCCAGCCCAAGTTGCCGTTGAATGGTTGGAAACTTATTTTATGAAACGTTATCGTTCAGTTAATGAACGATATGAATTTATTCAACGTGCAATTGTAGAACAAAAATCATGGCTACCTAGACCAATACCTGATACGGACAAACTTGAAACTAATATTAAAAGTAAACAATAGAAATTAGATAGTGTTTTTTTAACAAAGTAGTTGTGATAATAAACCGGTGAATTAATTTTCTTTTGTGTTCGATGATATGTTGTACTTTTATTCCCAACTTAATTAATGGTTTTTTTTCTCGCTATTGAAGGAATAAAAAACAAGTGAAGCAATTTAATTCAATTATACTTCCATGAATTTTGTAATGATATTTTGAAGAAGCAAATTATTTTGTTGTTGAAGAAAAAGAGCTGAGATATTAGTTGAATCTCTTAGTTATAATAATCTACTAACTGCTGTTAATCTATTCGGTTCTTGTTTTTCTTAAATGACTTTACTCTTGAATTCCACTCATTGCTTCATAAAATCTATTGAACATAAATTGATGTTCCATATTGAATGTAAAACTATGAAAAATAACTTTGTTCAACTTCATTCTGTTCTCGGTCGTTCGATTTCATTTTAGACATTCGTAAGCTGCCCAAGAGTACTAACGTGAGAATGACAATTTTCAGAACATATTATTAGATATGGTGAAAATTTTCCTTTACCTAAAACCTTTGCTCGCAGATACACGATTATCTAAAATCATCGAAATATAAAAAGTCTCTCCGTGGAAAAGGAAAGTTTTTTTTTGAAACATAATTTTTCGTGTTTATTGACTTTTATAGTATCTGAAAATTCATCATTATCATTTCTAAGTTTAGTATAGACAATAGTTTTATTTCATTACTGTAACGGTGGTTTGCCAGTTATGAGTATGAAGGAACTTAGAAAACAATTGTCTGTGTAAGAATACATTTCTTTATTCACAAAATAGTATGTAGTCATTTTAGGTACTTCTCTAAAACTTACTGAGAAAAATTTTCTTTCGATTCTCTATGTCGAAAGAGCATTTCCATTCCATGATCATAAGATTTCACGAACGTATTGAAGATTTCCATGTATAATAATTGAGAGATCTTTATAAAGTAATAACAATACATTAGGGGAAATTATGCGTCAAACTAGTTAAAAGGAATCTTCATGTTTGACTTCCTTTTAAAATTTCGTTAACGGTTCTAACACAAAAGAGTCTTTTATAATTGAAACAAACATCACTTTCTGTATACACGTCGACATGTGTTGTGTGAGATACTTCGCATGATTTTGAAAACACATTTGTTTTCGTAATAGGATCTAAAAATATTTTCAAAATAGTTAAGAAACAAAACACGCAATGTGTATAGAACTTTTGTTTTTCAAATGAATTCCGTCTTCTCAAACAAACTAATGCCGCTGAAGTTGGCTGAATGAATTGGACAAAAAAAAATTTATTTTCGTTTCTTTTTGTTCATGTTATTGAAAAGCGTCAATATTACCAATCATAGGTCTTACTTGATATCCTACGAAGATGTTAGGGTACATTGATTTTATGATTCCAAGCGAATCGCGTACTAATTACGTATTTAGCAAAGAGAGTCATTGAAACCAATGCTTGTTGATAAGACTATAAAAACAATTTACTATTTTTTGTTGAACATGATACATGATCCCGTTAAATCTTACGAACAAATGATAAGACAAAGTAGAAGATTCTGCGTCTACTCATATGTCAAGAGATTTATCAGCTACGTATTTATTTGAAAATGTAATTACAAAGCTATGAGCAAATAAACTCAAATCAAAACAGATATCAGGTAGTATAACTTTGAAATTCAGTCTACTCATTAGTAGTAGAATTAACTTCATCGGGAATTCTGAATAAAGATAAAATATGGCATCTTGTTTTTCATGTGTGATTCTTTGCATTTATTATTTCAATAATTTTCGCACACATCTCAATCTATTGTATGCGTAGCTGAAATCAAAATAAAGCATTCACATTTTCAACAGTTCTATTAAGAATTTGGTGTCGAACATCAAGTGAAAACATCACACGAATTGTTTTTTCTCTAAATACAACAAAGTCACAACAACATTTTGATGATCTTGATGCGAATGAAAATTCCAACGTTGCTTTCTTTTGAGTTTACTTTAAAAGTGAAACAACGAACAAATAATAGTAATGATGAATAATACAATTTTTGAACTTGTAGTGATTATTCGTCGAAGAATTTACATTTTACTAGTGAAACTAGTCGTCGATATTCACCGTTGATACCAATCGATAAGTTTTCATGATTTTATTACATATTTCTTACGTGTCTAATTTCACAGATTGATGTCGGAATCTATTCAGTAAGAGTTTATTGAGCCAATCAAAGTCACCACTACTTTCATTATATTGCGATGATCAATCATTCATTCGGATATATTTTTATAGAAGATATGATGCGTACTTATTTCTGGATTGACGATGCGTAAAATGTGAAGAATATCATATTACAAAAATAAATATGTATTCACAAGGTTAATAGCGATTCAGCGGAAGAACTGTTGGTGTCACTCTTCGACAGTTCATTGCGCCTTTAAATGTCTTTTTCAATCGATTTAATCTTCGTCGAACGAGCGGTGTAAACGCCAGTAAACAAAGTAGAATACATAACATCGTCATGTTTTCAATGAGATAATAAATACAATAATAATAATTTGGTAATGCTTTCGTAATCTGAAAGATTATCGCTGGTAATAGACTCAAGGTAGCTATAATCGAAAGCAAAATAGTATGTTTAGACACGTTGGATTCATGTTTATTTAATAATATTGACGATGATCCGGCTGAAAACGAAGTTTTTCGTAATTGATTGATGAACAAAGTTAATTTTGTGTAGACGCTTACAAAAAAAACAACTGGTATGACAAATCCGATCAACAATATGTAGAATCTTGAGAAAAAACTTAAGTTGCCTGGGATAACCCAGACATAACTGAACGGATTGTATTCAAATTGAGGATTGAAATAAATGAAATATAAGGGGAAAAGAAAAGCTATGATCCATTGAAGAATGCAAAGCATCAATCGAATTGGATACATTCGTAAACAACTTTTATGCGTAGACATTATAGCCAACAGATGATGAGTTGATTGTACAACAAACGAATAAATAATAGCCGTAGATGAAACATCCATCATATAACACAGAAAGTAACTTGCTTTATTTTGTGTGCATTGATCAGGATGGGAATCACATCGTCTAAAAGTATATCTACGCTCTATGAGAATAGATATTATCAATCGGTTATATTTATTAGAATAGAAACTTTTATTCCAAGTAGATCAGAGATGAAATTCGATTCGATTAGACGGACTGGATCTATAATCTTTTAATGTGTGTTCGATAGATTTCTTCACTGAGACGCAATAAGTAGAAACAGACTAATCGTACAACAATTAGTTCTTGCTCATAACTTATGTATTATCTCACATGTTTTGTTCAACTTTTTTGAGTGCTAAGGAAGTGTTATCATTCAGTACGATGATTCTATACATAATCTTCATTCTCGATTTTCTCTAAATGTCGATTGCTCTTTATTGCTTTTGTTCTATTTTGTATTGCTCATATATAAGGCACTTATTCCCAGGATTAAACATAGGTAAACTTCAATGTATCTAAATTCGGTTCGACTACAAAATTTTTAAAATTTCAGTCAGCTACGTGCTCGGTTCAGCTGGACAAAAATGCCAACCGATAGTATTTCTGAGATAGATTAAAATTGATCGAGTAAAAAAAAAATTTCTTAAAGCAATTTTTCCAATATTCATCGATTCAACTTACCCAATATAAATTGAAGCGGCAAGTATAATAACAGCTTTGAATGTCATCGAAAATACTATGTTAGCCACGAGAAGATTTGATACTGAACGATTTACACGTTCGCTTAGGACACTAAGTATAAAAGCAAGTCCAAGAACTATTTGAAGGTTGGCTACGACAGTAGTAGATAAATTTATAATGTCAAGCCACAACACATAGGATGATGTTGTTGTTTCTGCCGTTGTCGTTGTCATAAGTTTCGTTCCCTTAAATAATCGATAAAATGAATTTTCGCATAGAAACAGAACTATCATTCCATGCACAAGAAAAAGAAGGGAATTTTCTGATGGGAAGAATAATCACACTATGCAACTCATGGTATTGTATTTAAAAATGACACCTCAACTAATTATTATCTAACATGCCTTCCATAGGACGATAAGTTTAAGTCTAGTAAACGATAGATTAATCTAAAATCACTTTAAAATTTGAATTGACATTTATCAGAGGATTTATTTGTACTTCTTTCTTCCTAGAAGAATTCAGAATGTCCAAAGTACCTTAATAACAATTCTTAACTATTAAATTTAACGAGCTCATTTCCTTCATGAAGAAAGTCATATTCAAATCGTGTAGAATATAACTACTGTTATTGTCTCCTGTTTAAATTATTTTTCTTTTTCACGAAATTACGATCCGATGCGTAGTCAAGATGTTCTATGATTTCAAGGATTCTAAAGAAATAAGAAATCCAATAGGTGATAGTCTAAATTATGTCTAGTAACTAGAAGGATGGATTACTCTGGTAGCTTGAAACTAAAGGTATATCGGAGCTAAGAGAAACTTCCCAATTAGATGAAGAAATCAAACACACTTTAATATCAAGAGCGGACGTCAGAAATGTGATACAGGAGATAAATCAACGGAATAAGATAATTAAGTGAAAGATAAAACGACGATATGAAATTGAAACAATGATTTATTAGTGAGAAGTAAGAAGTAAGAGGAGTGAGTTAATGGTGGGATGTGCTAAAAAAGAATTCAATAGAGCATTATTAATAACACAAGTAAAAAATATTATTTCTCAAAAAGTGTAAATTTATTTATAGCCATAATAATCATCTTGCTTAACATTCGAATAGTACTTGAGATCGTCATTTATAAGTCATTCGTTTAGAACAAGCAGACATAAATAACAGATCAAAGTCATCAAGGATAACAATTGTCGAAAGTCTGCTCGGCTGGTCTTCAAAGTTCTTCGCGTCCTTCTCACTAGAGAGAAGCGAAAGGTTTCACTTCGAACAGCAACAAATAACTTTTCTTCTCAATGCTTATTGATATTTTGATTAGAAATGTTCAATTTGAAGTCTTGAAATAGGTCAGCATCATTATTGACATAGACTAAAACTGGAATTAGTTAAGAGCACGAGATTACTTTTGTACATATAACTAATCTACTAGTTATTCGTAACTGGATTACAGTGGATTCTGTATTTTATTGTTTGGATGGGAGAAGCCAGCTCGAGGAACCAATTTTTTACAATATAACTATAGAAATATTCTCGTTACATTTTACTTGATGGAAAGATCAATTACATAAAGTTGAAAGACTCATATTTTTCGAATTGGTACATATTTTATGTAATGTTGTTACAGATATTACGATTTTCAACAATGTGTTTTCCTCGTGAAAATATTAAATGCAGAACTTCAATGTCTATTGCTCGACCATGGATTATTCATAAATTACTTGTCATTGTGAAAATAAATTGAGATTCTTAAAGGACGAGAGTTGTCCCCAGATCAAGATCAATGCTAACAGTTGTCATGACCAATGCTTAACTCAATAGGATGGTGTAATTTGTGCCACACACAACACTCGAAAAGTTGATGCAAATCTATTTCCATCATTTTCCTCACAGAAGGTCTGTCATGTTATGGTTACGATGTTCCAAACAATCTGAAACTAATTTAATTCTCCTGATAATCAGCATTCATTGTTGTTCGTTT